>JAOXYD010228203.1:0-18226 GCA_028565735.1 Pinacopodium congolense
TGGGATTTTATTTCAAATGGCCCTAATGGATTTTCAAATGAAAAAGTTGTTTCTTTAAATGAAAAAGCCATGCATATTCTTCATGATGCATTAGATAGGTTTTTTTTTGTTAAAGTATCCATGTGCAAATCCACTTTTGAGATTTGGTGTAGGCTGGAGCAAATTTATGTAAAAGGCAATGAAGAAGAAAAAGAAGAAGTTAAAGAAGTGGAGGAAGCTAAAGAAAAAGAAGAAATTCAATATGAGTGCCTAGCAGTTTTTGTGGAAGAGGCTCCATCATTATCAAATGTTCAAAAGGAAAACAATGAGGTACTTTCTAACTCTAATGATGATGAGAATGACAATAATGTTGAATATGATGATATCTCATTGGATGAATTAGTTAAAGTTTCAAAAGCTCTTAAAGTGAAAAGGAAGAAGCTTTCTTATAAGTTTAAGAATTGCAAGAAGTTGTTGAATGATTTTAGGATAGAAAATTAAAAACTAAAGAATGATTTGCATGCTTTAGAATGTAAGAGTGTGAATGTTGCTTCAAATGATTGTATGATTGAGAATGATAGATTAGTGAATGTGGATGATTTTTTGAGAAAGGAATTGGATGATTGTTTGCATTTGAATGAGAAGTTGAAAATTGAATTGCATGATGTGTTAAAACCTAAGAATGCATGCATAATGGAAATTGATAAATTGAAAAATGAAATGAATGCCATGCTAGATTCTAAGCGTGTGGTTGTTGGCATGCATGATAATAAGCATGATTTGATGTATGAAAATGAATGCTGAAAGAAGGAAGTAGAACCTTTTAAGGAATCATTATCTATATATATAAAGGGAACAAAAAAGTTAGATTGCATGCTAGGAGTGCAAAAGAGTTCTAATGATAAGCATAGTTTAGGCTATGTTAATGAAAATGTTTCAAAGGATTCTGAAACTATTTTTGTGAACGGAAAAAGCTTACATGATGAAATTTTGCCTAAGCCCTCATTTGATAATGGTGCATCCTCATCTAAAGCATATGAAAGGCCATCATTTAAGAATGTTGTATCTTCATTCAAATTACATGCTAGGAAGAACAACCATGAATTTAAGTCAAAGGATCAAAAAATGTTTATGAAACCAAAAATAGGCATAATTTCTTTACAAATGCTCAATCATCTCATAATGATGCATTTTGGACCCATGGTAGGAAAAGACGTCCTAAATCCTCACATGTTCAAAATTTGCATGTGTATGATCCTAGAAATGGATCGTATTCATATCCTAGGAAGGTTTTCCATCAAAGAAAGGACATGCATACATTTAGGCCTTATGATAGGGATCTAATGTCTTTACATTCACATACTCGTCGCAAGCATATTCTTAAGGCTAGAGGCATGTATAAATCACATCCTAAGAGGCCATATCATCAAGAAAATGATAGGCACATGTTTAGGTCTCATGATAAGTCATTTAGGAAAAATAGGCCAACCATCTCACATGCACCTTATATGCATTCTCATCCATCTAGAAATGTGTGACATACTCATTCTAGGCCAAGAAACATGTTTCATTCATATTTTAGGCATAACTTTCATCTAGGAAGATCATTTAGAGGTATAAGACCTAGAAATGCATTTAAACCGCATGTTAGGCAACATGTTTCCTGGGCATAATGGTATGATTCATTCTCATGACTCTCATATGCGTAATTATCATCATAAAATAGTTAATTTTGATATGAGAAATGCATTTAGGCATTAAAATCATAGGTTTCATGATCATATCCATAAAGCTCCATATGTTTGTAACCATTGTGGTAGAATTGGTCACTTGAAAAGATTTTTTTTTATCAACTATCTATGCCTTCTAGTTTGCCAAAGGTTTGGCTTAAGAACCCCCAAGTACCCAAGTTAATGTGGGTACCTAGAACAAAGTAAGTTTCTTTGTTTTGTAGGTCACAAACATATGTGCTAAATTGGTGTCAAGCTAGGGGATAAGAGGAAGTGGTATCTCTATTATTTTAGTGGAAATGGAACCATCACCAAGAAGCCTCACATGAACTTACCAAGAAGAAAATTTTTGAACCAAGTGAGGAGTTAAAGGATTTGGAATTAAATGGTGAAGAAAAAGAAGGTATTCCTATATCCATATTTGATAATATATGACTTTACTTGAAATTTTGACATTTATGCTTAATTTGAGAATGTTAACCTTACTATGAATGTTTTAGATTGAAAAATGGGTTCATATGTTTAGGAGGAGCCAATGCATGTTTAGTATTAAATCCATTGCATGTTAATGTTAGAACCATTAAATATTAATGTTAGAACTATTGCATGTTAGCATTAAAATCTTTGCATAATCTTCTAAATGAGCCATTGCATATTAGTATTAAAGTCATTGTAGGTTTAGGATCAAAAGTCTTTTCATAATGGTTAAAATCAGCAAATTACATTATAATTGTTGCATAAATTTTAAAATAAATGCATTACAGTAATTTTAGCATATGACTTGTTTTGAAATGATGCATTGGACATATTTTTGAAAATGTTTAAATTAGTATCATATTTTTTTTTTCAATTGGTATCATATTTTGAAAATTTTTCAAGTGGTACCATATCTTTGAATTCTGAATTGGTATCTTTTCTTACATTTGGTATCAATTGGCATTATACTCTTACAATTGGTACTACTTTTGGTTTTTACAATTGGTATCATCTTTTTACAAAAGTTTACCATATTACTTTACAATTGATATTATGACTTTCAAATGATTATCATAATTTACAATTGGTATCTTTTTAGACGATTTCTTATCAATTGGTATCACCCTTGAACTTGTGCATATTTTTTAAAAAGCTTTAAGATAAGTACTTTCCCGTTATAGGATTAAATGTTTTCAAATGCATAGATTTAGGTGAGTATATCCTCTTTATATAAGTTTGGTTTTGTATAAATGTTTTTTTAATGTTTTGGGAAGTACATCTCTATGACTTGGTTCAATTGGTTTTTTATTTAAGGAAATTTTACATGGTATTAATGCATATTGTTTGATTTCAAGGCAAAACAACATAACGTGTGTTTTTTAATGTATAATGTTTTATTTTGAAGCAAAACATGCATAAACTTGTTGTTCTTATGTGATATGTTCATAATGTGTATTTTTTGATTCAAAGATGCATTAATGAAGTTTAATAATGCATAAACATGTGTTTTGATGTGAAATTGCATAATATGTGCTTTAGATGCACAAATGTGCACAATATATGTTTTAATAAAAAATATGCATGATATATATTTTGTAATGTTTCCTTATGCATTTTCATCCCTTCTCATGCTTATTTGTTTCATAATGCATAAGTGCATGCATTTAGGGGGACCATTTCATCCATTTGGTATTTCCTTTTAAAGGTGCATGAATTAATGGGGAGTAAGTACAAAGAGTTAATTACAATTTGTTTTATGTTTCTTTTATGCATTATTCACAATTGGTCTTATGTTTTAAGAATGAATTACAATTGATCATCCTTTTTTATGTTGTCAAAAAGGGGGAGAGATAAGTGTGATATTAAGATTGAATGTGAGTTTCCAATAAAGGGAGATATGCATATCATTTTTAGTGCATGATGAAATTATACGATATGTATTATATGTGTTTTATATGCTCTTAATATCACTTTTTTTTTTCATCACTAAAAAGGGGGAGATTGTTGAACCAAGGTAGTTCTAATCACATGTTTTGATGATGAAAAAACATTATTGTCACTAATGTATAAGTCCTTGATATTTTTAAGATAGGTTGATGATTAAAGTACAAGATCTTATATATATATATATGGAGCCTAAGGTAGAAGAGCCATCTTGACGATATTGAATAGTAAGGCATAAGAGCCATCTTGAAGAGATTAAATAATGGATCAAGCATTAAAGAGTCAGAATAAAGCTCAAGTAATGATCAAGCTCGAGATCAAGTCAATGAAGATAAAGTAGTTATAGAAAGTGTTTAGAAAAAGGGCTTAAAGTGTAAGTGTCCTAAACTTGATCTTAATCAATTCTTGAAACGAGCTCTCACATTTACATGAACATTTTCATATAAGCATTTAGGAGTTGAATTATGGTTTTAGTAATCAAATGCATTTGATTATGGCTTTGGTCTATTAGGAGTTGAATTATGGTTTTAGTAATCAAATGCATGTGTTTAAGTTTAATCGAATTATTGTTTGAAGTTATTTGTGTATGTTTAAATTTGTTTGAATATCCTTGTGTTATGAATTTTGGTTTATCTATGAATTAAGAATTGGTGGAAAAGGTTCTAAAAAGGGTTAAAATGAAAACTTTTCATATCAAGGCAATTATTATGTTTGGAATTGATTGAAATATTTTTATGATTTAAACAACTTTGAATTATGCTTTAAAACGTGCTTAAAGTGTTCTTTAATGTTAGGAATTTCTTTGGAAAGTTTTGGAGTTGGTTTGAAGTATTTTTCATACTTTTTTGGAAGTATAACTGTGTTTGGAGTTGGTTTGGAGTTGCATAATGGCGCCTTACATCAGTGCCATTGTAACCCTGTGTTCTAGTATCTTCAACGACGGGATATTCTTAGAACAATGGCACCGTTGATCAACCTAGAGGGCATCATTGAAGGGTCAGACTCTAACGGCTAGTTTTGGGTTTTCGGACTAAACAACTTTTAAACCTCCAAAATAGCTAGTTCTTATTTCTAACGACTTCAAACCTCAACCAACAATATATATATCCTTCCTAAACAGATTTAATAAGTTTAGATTCCCTGAAAATAACATTACAAAGATCAATCATTCAATTATTCAAAGCCTTCCTCATTTTCTATATAGTTTTCATTCAATCCATATTTTCATGTTTTTAATCAATTTCTTGTGCTATAAATTTTATGTTTCTAGTTTTTTTAGATGTAGACAAAACTCAGAAAGCTTTCAATTAATTTTTTGATTCAACAAAACATTTGTTTCAACCTTTCAAAGTTCTATTCGTTAAAATGTTCACAGTTTTCACTACTCATAGTTTAACTTATGTGTTCATCATTTTTCAGTTAGCAAAAATATTTTTATTGATTCAAAATTAACACACACATTTTACTTAAGGTCTCAAGAGTGAATATGATCTTTTACTTCAATTTTTAAGCAGTCAAATTATCTATTTAAGCTCAAGGAATACAGAAACCTCAAAATTATCAAGTTGTCTATACAACGCTTTTGAACATTTTATTTTTTATTTTAATACGTTTCTGGGTCTAAACAATATTTTTTTTCTATTTTCTTAAGGTCTTAGGAGGTTTCTAGTATTTTTTATTTAATTTTTAAGTGATTATAATGGCTATTTGAGCTTGATTTGTGCAGGTTGCTCAAAACTATCTAGGTTTAAGCAATCTAGCTTTTACCTTGATTTAGATCATCTGTTTGATGTGCTCAAATTTTTTTTGCTGCTGCAATTTATTGTTAACATATAGATTGATGTTGTAGTAGGTTTATTGCATTTAATTTTCATCATTTGATTGATTAAATTCGTGTGTTTATAGGTTAGAACTTTAAGAATGCATATATATTTGACAGCTTGTGTTCATATAGGTTGAATCTGATTTCTAAATGCATTAATCATGTTTTTAGTGTTTCAATCTGATTATTCATAACCTATTAATGTGCTAGCATGCTTGTTATAATCTTGGTTTGACTCTAGAATTTTCACAATTGAGTTTATTGCATGATAATTAGGGAAACATCATAGAAGGTGTGTTTGGTGACTTAAATTGGGGGAATTGATTTGTGTTAATTGTTGATTGTGGTATAGGCTACTCTTTTCCTTTAAAATAGATTGGATAGGTTACCTTTGGCCTGCAGAAATCAATATTTTCATTTCATGAGTATTTTATTGTAAATTGTACTGAATTAGGCCTTAATTGTGCATTGATATTCCATATTCCATTTGTTGCATTTGAGCCCTTATCTTATGTTGATTTTGATCAAGGCTTTCATAAGCTATATAAGCTTGGTTTAAAGCTCAAGGAAGCTTGGATTAGGGGTTGTCCTTATAAGACATAAAATGTAAACATTGGTTATATGGGAAAGGCTCCTCTTTGCCATAAAAAAAATTATTGAAAGGGTTACTCTTCACCCTTTTTGTGACAAATAAGAGGAGCCTTTTGTGAAGGTTCCTCTTAGCCTTGAATCAAGCTTATTGTGAAGGTTCATCTTGACCTTTAACCAAGATTGTTATAAGTTCCTCTTGATCTTTTAATCAAAATTTTTGGATAGGTTCCTCTTAGCCTTGAATCAAGCTTATTATGAAGGTTCATCTTGACCTTTAACCAAGATTGTTGTAAGGGTTACTCTTCGTCAAATTAAAGTAATATTAGTTGTTAGTGAATTTCTAGTAAGTAATTGGAGAGAGGACATAGTTTATCTTTAGGGTAGGCGAACCTCTATAAATCTTGGTGTTCATCTCTTCCCTTATCTCCTTTATATTTATGCATTGTATTTGTTATATATTGGATTATAGTTTGGCATTCCATTTAGATTGAATTTTGGTTTAGAGATTGCATATATTTAAAATTGGCCTAAGGTGTTTAAAGTGATGTAATTCCACAAGAAAATCTTAAAAATCCCATTCACCCCCCTCTTGGGTGCCATAGGGCTAACAACTTTGTTTAATTAAAAAGGATTGCCTAATGAATTAATTGCTTAGCGAATTGGTTTTCAATAATCTAAATGGATTAAATATGGATTAAAAGGCTTGTCCTAAGGTCACTTCGCTAAATCAAAGCAATGCTTTCGTTAAATCAATGCTTTATCTCTAATTACGTATGTTGAAGTTTAGTTACTCATCAATCATAAGCATTAGGCTTATAGTTTAAGAAGTTTAATCTAAAAATTTCCAATTTTTAATTATGACCATCAAGATAAATCAAAGTTTTGTTATTCAATGAATTAAATAATGTTACTTAAGGATTTGTCTAATAAATTAGATAGATTTCTCGGATCCTATCTTGTTTCTTAACTTTACTCTAAATGTTTAGTCTAGAATAATTACTAATCTCATCATTAAAGCAAATACCAACCCAAAATCATGCATTAAATCACTTTTAGAACATGTCTGGATAATTTCAGAACCATTCCCTAACCAAAAACAAATTCAAACACTCATTTTATGGAAGAAATAAGTCATTCTCATTGTATTCATGATGTTCTTGAACAAATGATAACAAAAGATGGTTTTCAATGTAAAATAAGGGTTAAAATGCACCATAAACAACCTAAAAACACATTTACAAGTTTCAATCACATGTTTGAGCTTTAAGAATCCTCAAACACAAACTCAAATCTGCAGAAAAAAATCAAAGAAATGAAGAAAAAGAGAAAATAACCCTAGAATTAGAGCAATCTAATTTCTCTCTCTAATTTTGTGTTTCCTCTATTATTCTCTTGTTTTTTTTGCCTTTAGACACCCCTCTTATATGGCACGAGCAAAATGGAGCTAAGTTGCACAAGTTACAATCAATCAGATACAAGATCCAACTAGAAAAAAACTCAAGTGCTACTTAAACAGTGTTTGAAAAGGAGTAAAACAGTGTTGTTTTATTACCCATGTTTAAGTCCTAAAACAAAGTAAAATGCAGGTCTTGAAGAGTAAAACTTGGGGTAATGTGGTACTACCATTTTGGTCTTGATTTTACTTCCTTCTTCACATTTTGCTTGATTTTTCACTTCAATTAGATTATAATTTATAATTTGAACATTTCATGACATAAATTAAGAAAGTAAGTAATAAAATAAGAGTTAATCAACATTAAAACACAAAAAAATCATATAAAAAGAACTCCTATCACCTCCCTACTTTATAACAAGCAAAAACACTAATAAGGCTATCTTAAAGGTGAAATCCATCCTAAACAACATAGAAAAAGAAAAGTAACTAAAAGAGAATAGCATATTACAGGCCTACTCAATCCTTCTTAGTAACAAAAACTACTTATTGCATTCAAGTTTCCTAACTTAGACAACAACTTTCAGGTTTTGGTTTAGAGCTTAGCAACATTCCCATTAGGTGTGATAATATGAGTACAATTTATTTAAAAAATAATTCCATTTAGTATTCTAAAATAAAGCATATAGAAATGAAAAAACATTTCATTAGAGATCACGTTTGAAATGGGGATATAGAACTTGAATTTACTAAACCTATATGTTAGAATAGATTTTGCATGATTAGGTAGGAGTTGGGTATGATTGATGGTTCTTCTTTATGATCTTTAAATACTTGTTTCATGTTTTTGTTACTTTTGCCCTTTATGGATTGAAATGAGTTATTTGTTAATTTTTATGCTCTTGACATGTTTAAATGCTTATTCTTATCTTTTTTATGATTGTAAAAAGGTGGAGCTCTATATGTAATACATTTTGTTGTATTAAGCAAGAATAGCAATTTCTTTTTTATTATGGGAAAGTAACAATTTATTTTTTTAATTAATTGGGTAGTAATTTCTTTTTTTTTTGGTTCTTTTCAAATTCTAATATAATGCATGAATTTAAGGCGAGTTACCAATTTAGGGGGAGTTAGTGATTTCCAAATGGATTGTTAATTTATAAACTTGTTGAATTGGCTTTAATTAAATGATTGTATAATTGTGATGAATTTAGGAGGAGTTAGTCCTTTTAAAGAATTTTATGAATTTTGTACTTTTATTTCATGTATTAATTTTTAGAATAGATTTGGACTTGCAATTGCGAATTGGATTAGTTATACTAAATCTTTGAATGAAAATCATGTAATGTTAAGTATGTTTGAATGATTTTTGGTAGTTTATGATTATTATATCACATGGTTTTGTTAGCATTAAAAAAGGGGAATTATTGAACTAATGGAGGTTCACCTTGTTTTAATGATGACAAAACATCCAATGGACTAATAATTTTTTATGTTTGAAGCTTTAAAAGATATGTATCAAGTTAAAGACAAAATATGAGTCTTAATCATTTCACTTCATGGAACAAATTGAAGCCATAAAGTGAAATGATTAAGAATCATGTTTTTTAAAGAGTCAAGATAGAATTTATAAAGGTTATGACTTGTACATTTTATTATATATCTTACTTAGTTCTTTTTGATATTTTGATGAGGCTCATTTCATGCTTGACACATTCATACTTTAGAATAGGCATATAGGAGCATAATCAAGAGGAATATTGTGTTAAATGATTTCAATAAATCTCTTAATGAGTCAAAATGTTTTTGGAAAGTTTTGGATTAAATCATAGAAATTGAAGTTAAAGGGAAAAAATCACGTTATAAGGGCTATTTTTCAATAGCAACAATTGTTCAATGTGTTAGAATTTTAGAAAACAGTTATAAACGTCTAAGTTAAGATCCTAGGCCTATAAATAAGTTATTTTGCATTAGTTTTCATATTTAATTATTTAAGTGAGTTGAGCATTAAAAGCTTTTTACTGAAAGGCCTTCTTTGAGTTTTCTTTAAAGGTTTTTATGTGTGATTTTTTTGCATACATATTACTTTTTTTAGCCTCTAAATACACTAAATTAAATTTGAGTGAGAAAATTTTCAAGTGTATTTTTGAGAGGTAATATAGTTGAAAGGAATGGTTCTTCCTAAGCCATAAAAAGGATTAAAAAGGTTATGCTTAGATTAGAAAAAATATTACATATATAATGTTATTCCTTTTGATTCTAGTGAAAAATCTTATTAATGTTTGTTAAGTACTAGATGTGGGAGAAAGTAGACCACTTCAAGCTCGTATAAATAATTTTTTTCCATCTTCCCTATACTCTTCACTTTAACACTTTTAAGTTATGTATTAATTTGTTTATTATGTTTATTATTAAGTAAATTTTGTTTTTATATTTTTTAAAAATCAAAATTATAATGATTCTCAAAGGAAAGTAACAAAGCAACAAGGGAGAATCAAGGTAGACAAAATTACATCAATCGTGTAAGGGCTTAACTAATACACGTCAAAGGCATAGCTAAGCAATTACCCTAAGCAATGCATCAATCATTTGCAAAGGTCTGTCCATGTCATCTACTACAAAATTGTAAGATTATAGTGCACAATTATTCTCTGATAACTTAATCAAGTGGCTACAATTCAAGTTTCCTCCAAGTTCCATTTCCTTTTGCAAGAATCACTACATGTATCCATCAAGTGATGTGTTAGAGCTTACATCAGTGTGAGAGAAACTATCTCTTATAATAGTGTGCATGAGGTAGAACTACTCCCTAAAAAATCATATTGTTTCTCTCTTTCCAGACAACATATATGGAGTTGGAAATGGCAATCTTTGACATTTTAAAGTCACCATCATGTTATACATTTTGTTACCTTAACTATTCAATAACTTCTTACACATTAAAGGAAGAAGATGTGGTGCTACAAAGCAATTAAATGCTACTCCAAACATGAATGGAGTAGTTACAATTGAAGAAAAGATATGGGATGGATTCTTATTGTTCCTTGCAAAATACATATATGGTATGGATTATCAAAAATCTGCTCATCCTATCTATAGTGATAAGTTTATTAAGCATGACTAACCATATAATTTTGTCCCCATTGACCATTATTAGGTGTTGTCTGAGGAGAGCTTTACATGAAGAATTTGTCAATTACCTAGAAGGACTCGTTTTCCATATGCGTTCATCCATCCTCCTCTTGCTAGTGTAATGAAGTATTAAGAATAGGGTGCTCGATAGTTGACTCTGGTAGCTTTGGAATGATTTAAGAGTAATCATTTAACACCTCATTCACCCTTGCATGTTTAGGAATTGTTGGTATGAGCAAATCAAATAGATGTGATGGAGAGGGATGATTGCTAAAAGGGATGTAAAATATTAAGTTTTAACATGTTTTTGTATATGGATTTATTCTTATTTTAGTGTTTAAATGCTTATTTTGTGCTCATATTGAGTTTACATGTAGATTAAATAATTGAACACAAGTACAAGTAAAAAGACACAAGTTTGGAGAGGATTTAGAGCAAAATTGGACAAGGTAGCTACTATCAACTAGTTAAATAGGGGGTGTTGCAGAAGTTAAATGGCGTCGTTGAACTCAAGAGTAGGCGTTGTTTTACTCCATTTTCCAAAACCTTAAACATTGGCTTACCTAAGTGTCGTTGAACATAAACAACACTGTTTAGCATGATAAAAATGAAAACAAAAAAAGAGGGAAATTTTCACTTTTTCCTTACAAAAACCCACCAAAACCTTACATGAGGCATGTAAATTAGGTGGAGATGCCAAAAATTCAGAGAGCATATCCAATTATGCTATTCTTTCTATTTTCGTCTTATTTTTCTTAGTTTTATGGTTTTGAATTTTTATTTGTACTAGAGACTAGGTTAGATAGCTTAGATAGGGCTTTAAATATTCTATTTTTAATCTATTCCAGCTTTCTCTTTATTTTAATATTGTTTTTCTTAGTTATTATTCCATTTGTGTTGAGTTTTATGCTTGAATATTGTAAAAACGCTTGTTATTTTGTTAATGGATGCCTTTATTTCATTTTTTTGCATTTTTTTTTCATTAATTCCTTTATGTTTTCTACCTATTTATGTATTGTCTTGTTAATTTTAGTTCGTATTATTGTTAATTTCTTTATGTCAATTTTGTTTTGTTGTTGGTTGAAAGATATTAAAGGGACAATGGATGCATAATTATGATAAATGACTTAATTTTCATTAGGAATTATGTTTTATGTTAATATTGAAGTGGAATTCTGGTTTAATGCTATGAATTAGGGATTAATCGATAGGATTGGCCATCCTAGGTGTAATTTCTAGTTCAATTACTAGGTTTTAGCTTTTGATCCATAATTGTCATTAGCAAAAACCACAAGTTGTAATAAGTTAATCAAATTTGTAAGTAAACTTAATGAATTAGCATAGGATTCTAATTCTCTATGTTACACAATCGAAGCTTACGAGATTATGACTTACTCTAGTCATTCCCTAGTACTTAAATTTGTTACGTCATTAAATCTAGAGAGCTTATTCTAGGTTGTTATGTAGTTAGGGATATTTTCATAGCTTGCTGGATTTAATTAAGAATTCAAGAGCTTGTTTGGATCCACAGGCTAGCATCTTAGATGAAGCACATAATATATGTTTCGATGATCAATTATAAATCCTAAATCTCGGATATATCTTCTACCAATTTCATTTTATTATTGTCTATTTCTTTTTGTTTTTTTTGTTTTTTTTGTTGTCTTTTCTATTTTTTTTTTAAGTTCAAAGAATTCAAGGGGTTTCTTCTTATTTTCTTTTAGCGTAATATTAGGAATAGCTAAAACTCCCTTAGCTCCCTGTAAGATCGACGTTGACTTGTCCTACTACATAGTTAGTTAGGAAATTAGATAAATTTTATTGTTTAGTAGTCTGCAATAGACTTATCAACTGCTAACCAATTGTTAAACCATAAGGAGGAGAGAACTCCATTTCCAATATTGACTTTGATGTGCAGTTTGAAGAATTCTATAAGCTTTAACACATTCACTAACGCCGATGATGAGTTATTTTTAGGCTTTATAATCTATATGCATTTTTTTTGTTATGAAATTAAAGTGAAGCCACCTTCTTCTATGGGAGTATATAGGTACTTACAACTGACATTGGAAAAGCCTCTCTTTTCCAAGTTTCTAATCCATAGTAACCTTCACATTAATTGCTCAATTGCTTTCATAATTATAGTCAGAAGAAATAGATGAACATAGTAGTGATGTGAAGGCTTCAGATAACTAAGGTGATTAAATAAATTCTACCAGCAATTAATAAGCACTTGGTATACTAATTTGTGAGTCTCGCCTATATCTTTTTTAACAGGGGAGTAAATTTACTACTATTCAACCTCTTTACTTGAATAAGGATTCATAGATAAATCACAGGTTTAAGAAGTCGAGAAGAGATTCTTGCTTAGAAAGGTAATGATGTTAGTGTTCTTCCAAGAAAGAACTTTACTATAGAAGAAATTTTTGTTCTTATCCCCATCATAAAGTAATGAACTTTAGATCGCTACAAGTTATAAGCCTCTAAAGCCTGATTATAGTGCTATAAAGCGACTCCCTCCTATGCTTGCAATTGCTGAAAGGTTGGAGGGTTAATTAATAACTCCTAAATTATGATAAGCTACTTTCTTGCACAAGTAACTGCCTGCAGAGTATCCCCAATTATGGGTTGTTAAGACATTTTAATTCTTCCATTATAAACTGCATTTTTTTGTCAAAACAAACATTTTGTGACTAAAACATTACCTATTGAGTACTGCTTCTTCAAATCCTTCCACATTTAACAAATAATTGTTGAACTTGAATGGGGATGCTCTTCTTTGGAGATGGAGGATATTTTCCATAAGAATCAATGAATGATTATAGAAAATTTTATTAAAGAAGCTAGTTTTGCTTTCTTAGGAAGTTTGAAGCTAAAGATTATTAGCTAATGCTTTGTCAAGTTTCTTCCTCATCAAACACATACCACCTTGCTTGTTTGTAAAACTGAAAAAAAAAACAACCTTTCATGTTGAGATTTATGATGACAATTTGAGCTTTATATTCCCTAAATTCATTAGATATGGCTCTTTAATATAAGTCTTATTTATGTTTATACGAGCTAGGCTGCTATTAAAATCTATAAGTATTATCCAAGAGGTAGGATGTCAGCTGCCAATGTATACAAGTGATTACAAAGAGCATTTCATTAGAAATCATGGTTAGAAGCCAAATAAAGGTTATCTGAAATTAACACTGCACATTTGACGCCACTCGAATAAGAAGATGAATAAATTGTTTTGTGGATTGCACATCAGTAGCTTGCATAATGTTAGAATTATATGAAACTATTAATCAACCGTAATGATGGCATTGATAATTAGTGATGACTTGCCAATGATCTTTTATGAAACTAAGTTTTTGACATCTACTCTCCACTAGCTTAGTCTCTAGTAAACCAACTAAACAAGGCTGGATAGTATGAAGGAATTATTATTGAGCTACTTTTTTTAGGGATTATGGATCTCCTTAAAATTCCATGACAAGCTTAGCATAAATTAGGGAGAGAGTTGCCTTTCCTCTTCCTCTTAGATTTCGTCCTATTGGCCACTTAAGCTTCTTCTCTTATGTTGGTACGAATCTATCATGAGCTTTGACTGCTTGGATGTTGTAAAGTGGTTTGGTCATCAAACATCATTTTAGTGTCAACAATAAACATAGGAGAATTCGTTAGATTTCTACATTGATTAGCTACTAATTGATCTAGAGCAACACTCCGAGGTGATGTTAGCACCTGTTTACCAAAGTTATCATCTATACTACCATCAATGAACTGAGTTGGAACAATGGAAGTAGTTTCATTAAGCTCTAAAGTGTTCTAAAGGACCTCATTTTCTTCTCCTTAACTCTAGATTAGTGGTGGTATGAGATTCAAGGTTCACAGATTTCACTATTATTCCTTACTACTTAGTGGAGCATCTTGATTTGCCTTTAGACTTAAGTTAGGATACAGGTCTCTCATGAAGTTGGAAAGTTAGATGTGTTGTTGTCTGCATTAAAATTGGATAAAACATAATTTATAGGCCCTCCAATTAGAATGGCTTTAGTTATTATAATAGGTTGTTGGGACTGTCGTGGGTTGGCAGTGTCACTAGTTTGAATTACTTCCCCCTTATTACTGTTACCATTATTGTCTAGAACATATTGTCTAGTTATGTCATATTGACTAACTGTAATAACTTTAATACATTTCTCATGCTGGTGAGAGCTATCATAAAGATAGTTTGTTACAATAGCTTCAGTATAAGTAGTGCCAAGATCTTAGGTTAACTCTTAGAAGCCCCTAGTATGAAAAGCTTGCTTGTTAATTTCTATAAGGTTTTTTATATGGATTTCCATGAGTAATAGTGACTTCAAATAGCTTCTCATCTTTATTAATTCTAAGAAGAAAAATTATTTCTAATCAGGGTTGTTGTAGATTAATGAGAACACAAATTCTAGCAAAACTAATCGACTTCAAACTAGTAGTTTATTCATCTAAGCAAACACGGGTGCCCACAAAGCTAGCTAGATAACTAAGCCCCTCCATTGTTTAGTATTCTAAAGGGATATTTTTCAATTTTATTGTAAAGGGGAACTTGCCTAGTGTGAATGTCCTTTATGCAAATCCTATGTTTCCACTTCTGTAGAAAGAGTGGTTTGCTACTAACACGTCATGGCTCCATTTCCACCATATTTCCAACTTTTTCTACACTTTCAAACATGAAAAGAAAAAGGTTCTTTTCATTAACTAGTACTTCATTGAGTGTGGCATTTTTTCAATGGTGCATTTCCCCTTTGTGCACCACTGGATAAGGAGGCTTACTGCCAATGAAGAACCCCATTAAGTGGAACACCAGTTTATAACTCCTTACTTTTGTACGTGGATATGTAGCATAACAAGCATGCTATATGAACAAGGTTGATAGAAGTGAAGCTTAGTTGCCAGGAAGGAGTCACCTATTACCTAAGACCATGTCTACTTGACAAAGGCAAGAGACCTAGATTGCTTGGAGCTATTAGAATTAAAGGAACTAACAACTGTAACATCTAGCAGAGGAGCTAAGCCTTCAATCGAGGAGGGGAGGGCATGAAAGTCAGTATCAAAGGCCTATATTAGCATAGGAAGGAGGGGCAAAGTAAAAAGAAGTGCTCGGTGATAGATAAATTATTAGATGGAGCCAGAAAAGGCAAAGAAGGGAGGACAGACAGATGTTTCAAAAGATTACTATCAAAAGTTATAAAGCATAAAAAGATGGAGGAAAAAGGAGGAAGAAAGACACACAAAGAGAGAATGTAAGAAAAGAAAGGGGGAGTAGGATCAAGGATCAAGGATAAATGGGAGGCTAAAATACAATAAGCAAGGAAAGAGTAGTGATTAAGGTGGAGACCAACATAAAGAAAGTAAGGAGAGCTCTATTTTAAAAAACACAAGTTTTCACATGAAATGTAAACTACTGTTTAGAAAGATGTAAGGCCCAAATGTAGCTCAAATAATAATGACGAGTAGATTATTAAGTAATTATGGGCACCCTCGAGTGCTTTATATACAAGTAAATTATGCATAAGATTGCACATATTACGATTGTTTTATTAATCCCATAAATTGTTACCTACCATTTTCTTAAAAAATGTTTAATTTTTTTCGTGACCTTAGGAATTCATTGTAGAATTTTTTAAGCTCCTAATTCAACCCTCTTAAGTGTCATCAAGGACTAATAATTATAAAAAAAGTTTCTAATGTAAACTAGTTCTGATAAAGATGACTTAATTTTAGATGATGAAATATTTAAGTTTTCTAACAATTCTAGTGAAAAATTTTCCCAAGGAAATTATGATTGAAATTATGATTATTAGAAAGTATTATAAAAAAAATGCATGGCCTTGGTATTCCAATAATAGAATAAAATCTTATTTTAGACTTAATTGACAAAATAGAAAATATATTGAGAAAAGGCTTATGATAGAAAAATATTTAAAAACTTAAACTAATCAGTGCGAATTAAAATTAGCAAAAGAATATAGATAACAAAGTATGCATAATAATTTTAATCTAAATTAAGTCTTTAATAGATAAGAAGACCCCAAAAATGGAGCTAACTATATTAGAGCTAAAGCCTAGATTAATGAACTTCAAGGAGAAATAAAAATTTTAAAAATAGATTACTTATTTTAGAAACTATAGGATATGTAAAGACTGATAAAGAAGGACATTCTTATTCTCAGGTCCCCAGATTAGAGAATAATATAGAAAAAACTATAGTAACTTCTTTAAAGCTAAAAAATATGAAATATATAAATTCATTTTGTAGAGTTATTTCCCAAAAATAGCATAGAAAAATTACGGTGGTGGTAAACAAAGAATATTTGTTTTTTTTGCTATTGCTCTTATAGATTGTGGAGTAGAATTGAATTGCTTAAATAAAAAATTAGAACCTTCAAAATATATTAAAAAACTATGCAGGTTTTATATTTGATAGATAATAAAAAAATCTTCTCCTTTATTTGAAATTATCTTATTCGGCTATTTGAAATAATGAAGCCTTCTTTATTCTTCCATTAATTATGGTAAGAGATTTATCTAATGAAATAATTCTAGAAACACCATTCTTAGTTATGTTATACCCTATCATTATGACAAACAAATCTAGAATAACTACTTAGATAGCAATTCAAAAAGTTAAGTTTTGAATTATAGAGCCTCCTAAGTTTCATGATAATGCTAAAATTCAAAAAAGCATCAAGGAATAAAAATTAGTATGAGTTTGTAAATATTTTTCTATCATAGCCCTTTTCTTTTTTGAATTTTTTATTTTGTCAATTAGATTAAAATAAAACTTTTTTCTATTATTAGAATACTAATACCATGCATGTTACATAATACTTTATAATAATAGCAACTTGCAACAAGATTTTAGGGTATGCTTAGTATGATTTATGGTTTTTATTATTCTAAGCACAAAAATTGAAAAAAAAAAAAGGGCACACTAATACAGTACAAAAACTGAAAAAAAAATAGCATAGAAACCACAAAAACAATCAAAATCCAATAAAAGCACACAAAAATCAAAACCAAAAACTAAAATTAACAACAATATCAAACATCCTCTTACTTGGTAATATTTTAACGAAAACTACTAGAATACTATAAGATTGAATTTTTATCAATTTTTCATATGCTTTTTAATGTCATTTTATTATTTAAATATTTAATTTGTGTTATATTTTATTTAATGATAGATTTATTTCTTTAACACAAATTTTAGGCCAAAACATATAAACTTAAAGTAATTGGAGCAAAAATCAAAATTATATTAATTTAAAAAAAAAAGAAAAAATATTAAAATAAACGTAAATCAGTTGAAACTCATCGTTTTGTTTAAGGACAAAGCGACAAGCTTCAGTCTTTAGGAAGAGGCAAGTTTCGGCAGGCAGGCTTCATATCAATGAACTTCTCAATCCCTATTATTTTTATGATTGTAAGATCTAGATGTTTAGGAGCTAATTTTCTTATAAGATCTAGATGTTTATGAACTTTAAGATGTAATGTATGTTGTTTTCTATATTAATACAATGTTGAATTTCTAGATTTTGTCTTAGATTTTTTTATAGGATTAACAAAATTAGTTTTGATTATTACATGAAATTGAGTTTCAATTCCAATTATTTGATTTCATGTATA
>JAOXYD010228213.1:0-18224 GCA_028565735.1 Pinacopodium congolense
CCCTAGATTAAGCATCACTGATCCATCAATTAAATCATCTACCACCAAAGCTTAACTGAATAAATTAGGAAAAGCAATATGTAGCTCTTTTACAATTGATTGGAATTTTTCTAGGCCTTTTACATTAGCTTTTAGTTATTTAATTCTTAAATCATAAAGCTTAGTGTTCTTTAGATAATTGTAATCCGATTGACCTAGTACTTACGTCCTAGAAACTTTCTCGTTGGATCGATACACGGAGTCTTAAATATACTCCACTTTATTACTTGATTCAACTGGTATACTTGTCGAATGTTGATCTCAAATTCAATTGTTAAATTATGCATGAACAATAGATTAATTTAAGCTAATTTTGTATGTGGCCAACTGTAATCAAAAACTATGAAAGTAATGTATTTCCTAAAAAGTGGTATGCACTAGAGGTACTTTTCCTATCCAACAAACTACCCAAATAGTTGGCATAATAATACCCAACCAAGTCTATACATACATTTATGTGATACCATAGTACTAAATTCATGGTACCACACAAATATTGTAAAATTCTTTAAATAGCTAATATATGTGATTCTTTAGGATGGGATCGAAACCGTGCACATAAACCAACACTAAACAAGATATCTGGAAGACTAGTAATTAAATATAATAAACTTCTAATCATACGTGAAAATAGTTTGACATTTACCTCTTTTCCATCTTCTTCTCTATTCAATTTGGTAGATGTGCTCATAGGGGTTCCTAAGACCTTTGTTTGATCTAGGCCAAAGTGCTTTAGAAGTTCTCGTGTATACTTTGACTGAATTATAAAAATGCCATCCTTCATTTGCTTGATTTGCAACTCGAGAAAGAAATTCAATTCTCCCATCATACTCAATTTGAACTCCTAACTTATACACTTAGCAAAATCCTCGCATAGACATTCATTAGTAGCACTAAAAATAATATCATTGACATATATTTGTTTAATCAATAAATTGCTTTGATCCTTCTTAATAAACAATGTAGTATCTACTTTTCCCTTTTAAAAAATTTGGCAAGTAAGAGTGCACTTAATCTATGATACCATGGTCTACAGAGATTTTAATTGGTTAATAGATTGCCTATAGGATTACTTCACATCTAGCTAAATTCTTTGGAAAGACTTTGCAGATTAAGAGATTGCAAGGTTAATCTTATGCTATTTAGCTAGGGAAACTTAGTTACACTTTGAGAGATGGTGAATAAAACATTAGTAAATCTTAGCCCAAACATAAACTGGATCAATAAAATAAGAGGGAAACAAATAGGGATAGGAGTGATTCCTAGCCTTAAACTTGATTTCAATAGTTCCTACACATTAATTCTGAATTTGATAAGCTATCTTAGTTTATTTTCACTTTTTATTGCTTGAATTTTTTCCTTAGAAAAAATTTAACATGAATTGTGTGGTGACTAAACCTAATCCTTGTGGAACAATATCTGCTTATACTACAGGTTATGACTTGTGCACTTGTGATATCAGTCGTTAACTCATTTTACACTAATACCACAAGTGCAAACTAAAACACAAACATGCAATGGAAAACACACATGAACTAAAGGATGATGGCTTGAACATAATAATAGCAAAGGACATCTATGATGTAAGGATAAAATCTTCGAGTAAAACAAATGCTCAGCATCTAAATACTCATGCTGCAACACAATTAGTCCGATTATAACAACATGACAAAATTGAGCAACTGAAGTAATAAGGAAACCCATCTCTATGAAATATTTTCTACGTGAAAGACACCAGTTAAGGTGTTAAACATGTGACATCAAATTATAGTTTAGCTTATAAGACTCTCCTTGCAACTGAAAGTTAAATTTGTCCCAGGTCTTTTGTTCATATTAAAGGGTTATGGAAAATTCAAGGGCTAACTCCTGAAAAATAACGTAGTTAAAGAAAATGAATCGTTTCCAATCAATTTTCTTGCTTAATTGTTGAATTATTTTTATTAATCCCAATCTATTTATTAAGGCAAAATCAAAATATCTTGGATTAACTAGAGGTTAATTTGTAAGAATAAGGAGACTTTTACCTTCCTTTTGTGTGAAAATTAGGAAGGGACACAAAAAAAAGCCAATGTCTTAACCATAGCTTTGTTTTGATTTTGTGAAGGACTTTAATTAGACTTTAAATGTGTTTTTCCACATGGGTTCAACACTCAGAGTTTGAAAATTACTCTACTTTATTACTTTTGTGATAGGTGCACTTGCCTTTATTTCGTTGGTTTTTAAAGAAAATCGTTTCAAAATCATCCAAAATTTTAAAGTCACCTAACCAACGCAGCACACATGATCTCAAAAGGCAATGACTAATGCGGGTTAAGTCAGCATAGGTGTGAATGTGAGGGACTTCTTCAACCTGTCAAAGCATCCAAACTCTTACATATCACAACTCTATCATGAAAAAAAAAATCCATGAAAATATACAATTAGTAATAAGCAAATATTTATGAACAATACCAAACATCCAAATAACTTCATACAAATCATTATACAAATTCAATAGAGTCTTTAAATGAAAAAAATAAAAATTATATTTTAACTTAAAGAATTTATTTAGAGGCCACCTAGCCTTTTAATGTGAAAGCAAATACCTTGTCATGAATAACCCGTAATTACAGAACTCAGATACTCTTTTAAACTTGATTAAGATGTCAACTAGTCTTTTGATGTGAAGGTGAACATGATGTCATGAGCACCCCAGTTATTCAGCAAGGTCAGCCTCTTAAATTTCCGCTAGCATTACTTTTAAACCTCGACTTTTTATTTGTAGGAAGGCAGTAGAATGAAAACTTTTTTTCCCACTTTATTTAAATAAACACACATTTTTCATCATGTTTAAATTAAACTACATCCTATTCCAAATTCATATAACAATCCATACAAAATATCCTTAGAAACCTAGTATTGAACATAAGGATTACTAAACACAAGGAATTTACACCAATTAAAAAGAAAAATAGACGTTCAAGGTTAGAAATCAATCAAAAGTTGTTCTGTTCACTATACCAAAAACATCAATTGCATTGGAATACCACAATTAACAATCAACTAATAATCAAAATCCTTTTAAGATGAAGTATGCAAGCAATTGTCTTTAATTTGAGGTTTAAAATTCATATTAAAATGAAAAAAATCCTAAGGTAAAAGAGAATAGTACTCCTTTGAATATTTAGTTTCAAGTGTAGCTATGTTTAAGAGAATCTACTCCCTGTGATTTAATGCTTGGAGAAGAAAAATCTAATCTTGATCCATTCTTAAATATCATCATTAAATACAAGCTTTGTCTAAATAGTTAGATCATGATTGATAAATATCATCATTTTAATAAGAGCTTGCTTAACATTGTAAGCTTAATGATCTTATTGGAGTCTAACTATTGTCTGAAATGTGGAGGATATAGGACTCCTCCACTTGATCATTAAAATACCCATATAGGTACAACTTAAGGCAATGCCCATTAACTATGAAAGTTCCCTTTTTTAGATGTGAAATTCTACAACACCATAAAGAAAACTTTGTTAACAAAAAAAGGATCAAAACAATAACATTGAAGCTTGATTGGGAATAATCTAAGTGTTGAATTAAAGAGAACAACTCGATCACTATGACGCTTGTGGCCAAAATGTTTTAAATTATGATTGATGAATTTAATAGCCTAATATTCTTTATGATCACATTCCATTAGTTGAGGACAAAATTTGTAATAAACTACCTTATATGGTGCTGATAGGAATGAATTTAATTATATTTTTATATGCAAATTAATATAATTTCATTCCTATTGTTTATTTAAAAACACAGAATTTGTTTTATATTTTTCTTAATAAATAGGTTACCCCCTTTTAGATGGATTATAGAACAAAAGTCAAAAGTTATATCAATTTTCGAACAAAGAAAAAAAACAAAAAACAAAGCAAAAAGTTGGCGGGACGTGCTTTAAAAGAAAAGAACAAAGAAATCTTAAAACAAGGGCCAGCATTTTAAATGGAAAAGCTTAGGTGAAAGGACAATAAAAATTGAGTTTGAAGAGCAAAAAAAAAAAAAGTTTCAAGAGGGAAGCTTTCCTTGAGAAAAAGGGCAGAAAATAAACAAAAGAGGAAAAGCTTTCTTATGGAAATGCTATAAAGTAGAGTGCAACATTTTGGGAGAGCTGCTTACTTAAAAGGAGATTATGAAAAATTAATTGAGAAGGAAGGAAGCACGTTATACTAGAAGAAAAAAAGGTTTTAAAAAGCTTTGGTGGAAGGCTGAAAAAGAAAGTACAACAGTTGCCCTCCACTTATAAAGAAGACATCCTGGAGCTAGCTTGGAGTTTGTAGCTTAGTGGAGCTCTCCACTGACAATAAAATTCGATACTTGATACTAAAAAGAAGGGCAACTCTCCTGCAAGGCAGCAACGTCCTTAGCCTTATCCATCTTTAGTTTTTAATTTGGTTTTTGCACTATTTCTTCTTTTAGCTTGTTAAACTCATTAGCTTTAGCTTTCCTTTTCATTTTTCAATGTTTTATTTTTGTTCATATGCGAATGCTATGATTTTAGTTTAATTGTTTAATGCTTTCTTATGTATTAATATTTGAGTTTTATGTTATTAAGTTTACCTTTATCAAGTGTTAAATTGAATGAAGCTTTATTTCATAGGTTTCCATTTATTATTAATGTATTTGGTTAATTTATGGTTGATAATTATGATTGTTCTTATTATTACAATCATTTAATGTTAATGTTAGTTCAATTTTTATGTCCTAAAATTTTTATTTAGAGTATTAGTTTTATTTTAGTTAAATTAGGTTTTAGTTAATTAATTAATAGCTTAAGTAATTTGTGTTTGTGTTGTATTAACTGTTAAATTATGTTTTTCCTTTGGTGCTTTAAATTTTCCAACCTTGGTTTAATTTAATTAAATATGGTTTTTATTTAGTCTTTTTTTTAGTTAATTTAAATATGTATGGTTAGGTGTTTAAGAGTTTGAAGGTATAGGAAGGATGATGGGATAATTCATTATGAGAATAGAGTTTGCTTTGCACTGATTTGGTACTTTTAGGCTACGTTGGTTTGGGGCTTTGGCTTAATGACGTAAATTAGGTATTATCTTTAGGATTTATAACCCTTTAATTAATTTACTAATTTAAATGCTAGGATTGAGCATATGATACATAATTGTCCTTGTCGATTTCCAAAAAGTAGCAATAGGTTAGTTGGATTTGTTAGGATACTTATCCAACTAGTCTAGGGTTCCATACCTTTATATTCCACTTTCTGAGCTTGCAAGTTATTGGTCAAAGTTATTTGTTCCTTAGTACCTAATACATCTTAACTATTAAATCTAAAGAGCTTGTTCTAGGTTATAGGGAAGATAAGGGCATCTGTAGAGCATGTTAGGTTTATCTAAGTTAGAGGAACTGAGGTTTTGAGAGCTTGTCCAGAACTATAGGCTAGCACCTTATTTAAAGCACCTTTTATCTATATTCTAGGATCAATAATTATTCTAAGATATCGATAATTTCGTCGTCCCATTTCCTTGAAATTGTGGTTAGTTTATTGTGTTTTACTTTGTTTTTGTCCTTTTTTTGTTTTTATTGCATCTTAGTTATGATCATTCTCTTTGTGTCTAGGGTTTTTCATTTTTGTTTTTCTTTACAACTTTAGAAAAAATAGTACTCCCTAGCTCCCTATGGATTCAACCTTAACTCAACCTACTACACAGATAGGTTTAGTTAGGTTTATTATTTGATAATTAGCAATGACTTATCAAATTTTTGGCGTCGTACCTAAGGAGTTAGCATTGTGTTTTTTCTATTCTTTTGTTGTTTTCATTTTTATTTTTGTTGAGCTTTTTTCACCTTTCGTGTTTTGTTTGTTTATGTTTCATAATGTTTAAAAGAAATGGCTTATTTTCATCGTTCTTTTTATTCTAATCCTGCTTGCATTAATTCTTATATTGATGATTCTGAGGTTGCTACTCCCTTAAAGTTGGAATAATAGGTAACAAATCTCACACCCTTAGTTTCTCAAATTGTGATAAATACCATAAAGACTAAGGTATGTGATTTTTTTTTCATTTTCAGGCCATTCTATTGATATATGTCCTTCCTTGCATGCAGATCAACAATTTTATGGGATTGGTAGTTTCCGGGAGTGCCAACAAGAATAACATGATACTTACACTCCGAGTTACCATTCGAAGTGGGAGGATCATCCTTACTTTTCATATGAGAACCACTAAAAAGGATTTAATTCTCTACCACCATGTTATTAAGGTTAGTTATAGTTTCAATCCATCACTTCACCTTTAACATCACCACCACAAGCTGACGAGATATCATTGTAGGCAATCATTGAGAGCTTGGCTACGAGCACTCTTCAATTCCAACAGGAAATAAGGAGTGGCCTAAAGGACTTGGAAGATCAAGTGAGCTAATTGACAGTGGTGATAGTGAGCTTGGAAGACCAAGTGCCTTCAAGTATACCTAGCAGACCAGAGGGAGGCCATGAAGAGATGGCATGTGCTCTCTCATTGGAGGGTCGAGAATAAGCAGAGTAAGAGGAATCCCTTGAGGAAAGAGGTGTTCTTAGAAATGAAGGAGGATGAAACACCTCCCAAGGTAAGTAGTACTTCATTTGATATTATTAACCACATTTGTGTTCCTTTACCTAGTATGTTGAAGGAGGAGGGAGAAGAAGAAGAAGAAGAAGAAGAAGAAGAAGAAGAGAAGAAAGAAGTAGAAGAGAAGAAGAGCAGGAGGATCAAGAGAGAGATAGGAGTTGGATTCAATTAATTTCTTAAAAGGAGTTGTGCTTAAGCAAGTTAAAGTTGAAGGGAGACGAGCAGGATATAGTGCCTCCCTATGCATCACTTAATCATCTAAGGAGGTCATTATAGGATAAAGAAGATGTCGATAAAGGGTAGTGGACCTTGGAGTATGATTGCGAGGCAATGTAGTTCCACATCTTCGATCACATGCAACATTTAACTGATTGTAAGCCAATTCTCAAGGAAGTTGCTTTAGACCTATCAAGGACTTTGAACATACTTCTTGTTGGGCTCAAGCATCCATTCAATAATAGATGATGTTGCACAACACATACCAAGAGTCAAGCTTATGACCTTAACTAAACGCTTGATTGGAGACACCACATACTTATCATTTAGTTTGTGTTCTTTTTCTCTTTTTTAAATATCATTTAGTTGGTTTTCTTTGTTTGCTTTATCATTTTTTTATGTGTTTTGGTTATAGTTGCATTCTTCTTCACAAAGGAAGCTATATTCTTCGTTCTTAAGAATGATTTGGCTTCTTCAATCCACGGGATTGATTCTATTCCTATCCCTATCCCCTTACATGTGTTTTCATTATTTTTCAGATATTAGGTAAAATGTCTCATTTAAGTATAGGGTTGTGGCAATTTCAAATTTTCTACACTTGAACTGTTATGAGTTTAATGGTTATGATTTAAATATGTTAGCTTCAATGGGTCTTGATCTTTAGTTAATAGTTAATTGTAGTATTTGAAGGCAATTGATGCTTTTAATTTAGTGAACAATTATTGATTCTAGAATGATTTCTAACCATTAATTTTCTCGTTTTCTTTTTCTTTTGAGTGCTTGCATGTGTTAGTAGTCCATTTGTATTATATTTGTTGTTCAAGTACATTTTGTATAGTTTAACATCATAGTGTTGAATGGGATGTTTAAAGTAATTTGTCAAAATGAAAAAAAGAAAAAAGTGAAAAGAAGAAAAAGAAAAAGATAAAACTAAAAAAAGATAAAAATAAGAAAAAAAAGATTAAAAAAATTCTTTGTCTCATTGTTAAATAAAAACGCCTTTGATTCTATTGTTAAATAAATAGTATCATTGATTTTGTGTTATTATATATTGGGCAATATCCATTTTGGTAGCTTCAACCAATATAATGTTGAAGTTATAAGTAGTGCTTTTAGCCATTTGAAATGGTGATCTAACCTAGCAATTGAAGGTGTTCACCATAAACTGTTTACCTTTGCATAAAAAAAGTTAGATGACCTTCCAAATAGACATTGCTCAAAACTCAAATTGTATTGTATTTTCAGTTGTATTTTGTGTATTTTGAACATCCTTGACTTTATTCATGTGATGACTTATGCAAAATGACTTGGACATTTGATATTACTCATATGGAATTGCTTCTTACTAACTTTTTCTGTTTGCATGTGATTAACCAAGTTTTTGTCATGATAGAGTTGACATTTGCACACTAGATTAAAGGCATCAATTAGCTTTTTTGTGTACTCAATTAGCTCTTGAATTTAGAGTTAGATTGCTTAAGTAGAATATTCAAATCATTGCTTAAGGATAAGATAATTCAAGTATGGGGGTATTTGATAGGAATGAATTTTATTATATTATTATATGTAAATTCATGTAACTTCATTCTTATTGTTTGTTAAAAAATAATTTTTATATTTTTTTTCAACGAATAGTTTATCCCCTTTTAGATAAATTACAGATAAAAATTCAAACACTATATAAAATTTGAAGCAAAGAAAAGAAAATTAAAAAATGAAGCAAAAAGCTAGAGGGACATGTTTTAAAAGAAAAGAACAAAGAAAGCTTAAAACAAGGACTAGCATTTTGAATAGAGAAGCTTAGGTGAAACGATAGCCAAAATGAGTTTCAAGAGCAAATAAAAATTTATCAAGAGGGAGGCTTTCCTTGAGCAAAATGATAGTAAATTAACAAAAGAGAACAAGATTTCCTTTGGCAGCATTTGGAGTGGAGTGCAGCATTTTGGGGGAGTTACTTACTTAACATGAGATGCTAGAAAATTAATTAAGAAGGAAAGAAGCACGCTATACTAGAAGAAAAACACAAAGCTTTAAAAAGTCTTGATGGACAACTGAAAAAGAAAAAACAAGAGCTACCCTCTACTCATAAAGAAGACAAGTTAGAGCTAGCTTAAAGTTTGTAGCTTAGTGGAGCTCTCCACTCACAATAAAATTTGGCAGCTTATACTAGAGAGAAGGGGAGCTCTCTTAAAAGGTAGTAACATCCTTAGCCTTAGCCATCTTTGGTTTTTAATTTAATTTTTGCACTGTTAGTTCTCTTAGCTTGTTAAACTCATTATCTTTAGCTTTCCTTTTCCTTTTCCATTTTTTTTTGGTTCATGTCTAAATGTTATAATTTTAGTTCATGTGTTTAATGCTTTCTTATGTATTAACATTTGAGTTTTTTTTTTATTATGTTTACCTTTATCAAGTGTTAAATTAAATGAAGCTTTATTTCATGGGTTCCATTTACTATTAATGTCTTTGTTTAATTTTTGCTTAACAATTAGGATTTGTGCTTTTTCTTATGGTTTCAATAATGTAATGTTTTTTCAATTTTTATATGCTGAAATTTTTATTTAGAGTATTAGTTTTGGTTTAGTTTAACAATGTTTTAGTTAATTCACTAATAGCAAAAGTAATTTTTGTTTATGGTGGATTAAATGTTAAATTGTGTTTTTCCTTTGATGCTTTAAAATTTCCAGACTTGGTTTAATTTAATTTAATATGTTTTGTGTTTATTTAATGTTTATTTAAGTTAATTTAAATATGTGTGGCTAAATGTTTAAGGGTTTGAAAGTATAGCAAGAATGATGGGATAATTAATTGTTATAATGTAGTTTTTTTAATTGATTTGGTTCTTTTCAACTAGATTGGCTTGGGGCTTTAGTTTAATGATATAAATTAGGTATTGTCTTTAGGATTGATCACCCTTTAGGTAATTTCCTAATTTAAATGCTAGGATTTAACATGTGATATGTAATTGCCCTTGTCGATTTTCAAAAAGTAGCAATAAGTTAGTTAGATTTGTCAGGGTGCTTAACCAACTAGTCTAGGGTTCCATACCTTGAGCTTACACTTTCTGAACTTGTGAGTTAATGGCCTAAGTTAATCATTGTTGATTGGTTTCTATAAAAGCAAATTCATTCAAATTAATTCTAAATTGATATTCTTTTAAGCTCACTTTTCTCCATTCAAATTCAAACTAACACTAATGGCAAGTGCCCTAGTCACAAGTAATAAGTGGAATTATTTAAATTCCAAGTATCATTCCCAAGGGGATACTTTGCTAAATTGCAAGTACTATGGCAAATTCGGTCACAATTATCTAAAGAATCCTAATCGGATGCAAGTATAAACTAAAATTACCAAATAAACTTAGAAGCTCCAAGTTATGCAGAATAACTTAGATAAAAAGAGTTGTTTAGTGGATAAAATTGTTTAGGAAATGCTCTTTAATGACCCAAATGGATTAAAAGTGGATTAAGGGACTTATTCTAGGATCACTTCACTCAATCTAAGTAATGCTATGGTTAAGACAAGGCTTAATCTCTAAATACTTATGTTAAAGTTTGGTTATGTCACAATCTTAAGAATAAGGCTTTAAAACCAAGAAGTTTAATCTAAAAGCTCCAAATTTCAGATTATGATGCTCAAGATAAATCAAAGTTTTGTTATTCAATAATTTAAATTAGGTTGCTTAAGGATCTGTCCACTAAATTAGTTACATTTCTCATATTATAACTTATTTCTTAACTTTATATTACATATTTAGTGTAAAACAAGCATTAATCCCTTCCCAAAAGAAAAGAATAGCCTTTAATCTCACATGTAATAATGTAAAGCACATGCTCAGGTCATTTTAGGGAGAAATCCTCACCAAAAACAGATTTAGCAACTCATTTTAAGTAAGAAACAAATAAATCTTATAATATTAAGCATACCCTTACACAAATGATAAAGAAATGTGAATGTAATACGAATATGAGTGAGAAATCAATCAGTTAAAGTGCACCAATATCTAGCTTTAAATATGTTTACAAGCTTGAATCATGTGTATTGAAGTTCAACAACTCCAAAATACAACTCAAATCTGCAAAGCAAGGTGAAAATAGTGAAGAACAAGAGAAAATAACCCTAAACTTCTCTTAATCAGATTTCTCACTAAAATTCATATTTTCTCTGTCCAACTCTATAAATTTTGTGTTCTCTAGATCCTTATATGTGTCAACTGCATGTGGAGAGCAACTAGAGCAGGTTATAGATAGTGGAGAAGAAGATCCAACATGAAAGGTGTCTATCACTATTTAAATGACACTTGAAAAGAGTCAAACGGCGCCTAATGATCACCGTCATTTTAGTCTATGATGCAAGGGTAGAACGATGCTTAGCATGGTTAAACGATGCGTCTCCAGACCCACCTTTTTAGTAAAAAATATCGAATTCTAGTAGCCTTTTCTCAAATTTTCTGAGATAAATCAACTCCAACTTCAATATTCATTAATCAGACACATAATTTAGCCTATAAACATCAAATGTAAGCAATTATACCATAATTTGTCTTAAAATAAAGGTAAATATGTCATAAAATTCAAGTCTATCAACTTCCCTGTACTTAGTTTTTGCTTGTCCTCAAGCAAATCAATCTATCATTAGTTTCCAAACAACATATATTCTTAAGAAAAATAATCCCCATCAATCAACCAAAGCCATTGAAAAGAATTCCCTCATCCTTCAATTAATGTGGCAAGCTAAGAGATTATAAATTCGATTCATCTAATCAAGTCACAATTGAAATTGATTTACTTCATGCTTCTTTCAATTCATCCCAAGATCATAATTTCATTCCAATCATAAAATGAATATAAACTAAGTAAAAAGTAACATCAATGAACACAAATTCATATCCTTAAGCCTAAGCACTAAAAAGAAAAAGCAATATGGAACCAACTTTAGTTAAGAAGTCACTCAATCTTTCGTACTCAAAGATGAATGGTTTATGGTGAACAACCCCTAGCTTACCGAATTGAGCCACCTTTCATCAACTGGGTTTGCACCACTCATAACTTCCAACCAATTGGTTAGAAGCCAATGGAGTGAATGAATTAAATGCCCACTTTTCACTCTTGTTTATTTTTTTTATTTTCTTAGCATTTTTCCTCTCATTTTCTTTTTCTTTTCTTCCTTTTTCCACTTTATTGTCATCATTTTTTTTCTTTTGTTTTGACAGAGAATAATGAAATTGCATCAAAGATGAAACATTTAACTTCAAAAGATTTAGTTTAGAATTGGAATGTCATAGCAACCCTAAAGTACTTTCTTGTCAAAAGCATGAAATCAATTAAGATCAAAAGCTCATCAATAAGCAAAATCAAAGGGATAACATCTTTTTTTGTCAAAAGATTGAAATTAAAAATAAAAACCTGACAATGATAGGATCAAGATTGAAAAAATTTTGTAAAAAATTATAGATTGATTGGAAAAAGATGGTAAAAAGATAAACTTGTGGACAAGTAAACATAAGCATGAAATAGCATTCCCTCCCCTACACTTAAAATAAACATTGGTCCTCCAATGTTATAAAATAGAAATGATAAACCGAAGGCGAGAGAAAAGGAATAGAGAACACCTGGATAAGGATGGCAATGCTAGGAAAATTTGACTTGAATGTGGTCAAGGAATAATGCAACCGTTGATAATAGTAGATGAAAAAAAATAAGAAACATGAAAGCACACGAGCAACAAATAATAAAAGAATGCTCTATATAATAAATATAGCAATAATGTACCCAAAAGGGAGCATACATCAAAAGAAAAAAAAATAAAAACAACGAAAAGGAAATACATGAAAGCAAAGATAATAGGGTCATCCAAAAACAAAAGACAAACATATAAAAATGACTAGTATACAACAAAATGTGGCTAGCCTAAAAGCTAAAAGACTAAATAACTCGAAGGAGGCACTCAGTCATAAAAAAAAGTCCCAAAGGGCTTAAATTTGACTTTGAATTATCCCAACCTAATGAAGAACATCCTCAACATAAGAGGAAAGAACATCCTGCTAGGATTCTATACAAGAAATAAGTTGTTCAATACGGTGTAGCTGATCCGAAGAATAGGGCATAATAGCAAGTCTGCTAGCGATTTGAGGAAAGGGTCGATGGACCAAAAGAGGAACACTGGTAGTAGGCAAAGTAGCTTATGAGAAAGCTTCATCCATGCCTTTAGCCATATCTTTAATTGGAACAGGTGCAGGAGAAGGTTCAAGATCATCATCAATGCATTCACACCCCTGAAGTGGTTCCCAAGTCAAATTATGCAAACACCTCCAACCTTAGCATAACATCGAGACTTGAGGCAAAGGTAGCCAATAAGAGATGTGGGCATAGGTTGAACATCCATCTGACCCTCAAAAGAAACAATAGCCTAGTTAAGCATTTGGGTAATTGAAGTTGGAAAACAGAAATTTTTTTTGGCATGCATTTGGGTAATTGAAGTTGGATCCAACTTATGACAAACCCTCGATGGCTCCTAAACCATTATAAAGCTTATGCAGAAGGTAGATATCATCATACCTTATTTCATTCAGACTGTTGGCACGAGGCAGAACATTATAATTAATGATGGCCATAATAGTTTGCCTTTACCTAGATAACTGGTAGATCGGATAATAGTCCTTGCCAGGAGGTTGGATCAATCCTAAAACACTACAAGCAACCTCAAAAGTAAATGTAGGATCAGACTCATAATCATCACCATCAATTTGACATTCGACACATTAAGTAGTCGACAAAGTAAAGCACGAGGTTAATAGGCACCCCTCGAACAGTAGAGTGAATATCGAGAAGGTGTTTAACATCCTTCTCTTCCATATTAGCATAAAATTCCTGCACGAGGATAGGATAATATGGGCTAACCAAAACAAAAACAGGATCCCATTCCAACATACAAAATGCTGAACTGACTTGAAATTCAGCATCCAAAGAAGGGGCTTGAGATTTCTCATTAATGAATTTGTTTAGTAGAAGGGCGTCATATCAATCCACAATATCTTAGCTCTTAAAGTGAGAAACATCTCGAGCAGCCCTCTTTCTTGAACTAGAAGCTCTCCGAAACTATCTAGGAGGCATTGCGAACCTTCTGATAGAAAAGCATGATTTTAGGATAGAAACAGGTGATTAATGTGTGAAATAACCCAAAAATCAGATAGAGCTTGGAATTTTTGAGATTTTGACTCTTAACTCGTTGGATTTGATGAAGGAATGAGTTAGAAATGGTGGATTTAAGGAAAAAGGGGCAAGTTTCTTCTAGAGAGAGGAGGAGGATGGAGTCTGCAACGTTCAAACTAAATTTGCATCATTTTTTTACCTTTACAAGACTAAAACGGTGACCTATGAAAAGTAAAACGGTGTTGTTTTACTATCGCCATTTAATTCTACATAAAGCAGAATGGCGGGTTCTAGAGGAATAGTCCTTCGTTTAAGGGTCGCGTTTTACTCATAAAAATGATCTCCAACACAAATTTTTAGCTTTAATTCATGTCTAAATGACCCTAAGTCAATAGGACACAAATATTAAATGATTTACTAGCTAAATGACTTAAAATCTGCCAAGAAAACATCAAATTTTAGAACACAAGATTTAGCTAGGTTAAGGCTTTTAAAGAAAACCAAAAACTAAAAAGGGATAAACAAGAGGTAAGAACTAATTTCAAAACAACTTAAACAATTAAAATAACTATAAAGAGAGTTAACAAGACAAAAAAAATAGAATTTTTACATAAGATCATAACAAAACCTAAGATAAAAGAGAAAGAAAAGAAAAACTTTAAAGGAAAAATAAAGCAAATTTACTAAAAAGGCCTTAAACAAAAATACTTAAACAACTTAAAACAAATAAAAGCAAATCAAAGGAAGACTAAAAAGAAGATAGAATTAAATACAAAATCAAAAGTCTAAAACTAAAATAAAGAAAATAAAAGAATAACACAAGAACCCAACTAAAATAACCTTGAAAAAGAAAGGAAAACTAAAACAACCTAACTTAATAAAATTGACAGATTAAACAACCTAAGAGGGGTCAGAAAGTGTAAGAATCTCAGATTGGTCATTGACCTTATTAGGTACATAAAGCTTGGCCCTTTGTCCATTGACTTAAAGGATGACTATCTATTTGATACTTAAATGGTACCATAAGGATAAACGTTAAGCACATCATAAGGACTAGTCCATCTGGACCGCAACTGATCAGGAAAGAGTTTTAAACTAGAGTTATAGAATAGTACCTTGTCACCAATCTAAAAGTTGCAAGGAAAATTATTTTGATCATGTCATTTCTTTGCTCGTTCTTTATATAAGTTGGCATTTTCATAGGCATGAAGGTGAAATTCATCTAATTCATTAAATTGCAATAACCTTTGTTCACTAACTTACTTTACATTAAAATTTAAGAATTTTATTGCTCAAAATGCCTTAGGGTCCAACTCCACAAGTAAATGGAAAGATTTACCATACATTAAGCGATATGGAGACATACCAACGGGCATTTTGAAAGTAGTATGTTATGCCTGTAATGCATCATCTAATTTCAAAGACTAATCCTTTCTATATTCATTTACGATCTTTTCTAGGATCCTTTTAATTTCTTGATTAGAAACTTCCACTTGACCTCTTGTTTGTGGATGATAAGGGGTGAAAACTTTACGGTTAACACCATATTTAGATAGCAGAGATTCAAATTGTCGATTACAAAAGTGGGATCCTCCATCACTAATTATAGCTCGAGGTGTACTGAATCTTGTAAAAATATTCTTCTTGAGGAATTTTTTGACCCCTCGAGCATCATTCGTGGGTAAGGCAACTGCTTCCACCCATTTATTCACATAATCAATTGTGACTAGAATATATTGATTGGAAAATGATTTAGGGAATGGATCCATAAAGTCAATGCCCCAAACATTGAAAATCTCACAAAATAAAATGTTATTCAATGGCATTTCTTGTCTCTTGAAAATTATCCGGTTCTTTAGCACTTATCACAAGACTTTACAAAGTTAAATGTCATTAAATAATGTGGTCTAATAGAGTCCTAATCTTAGAACCTTATATGCAGTTCTAACTGGCCTGAAGTCTCCTCCAACTTCCCTTGAATGACAATAAGTTAAAATAGGAAGCACTTCATCATTAGACACACATATTCTTATAATGCCATCACTATATGTCTTGTACAATAATGGATCCTACCAAAGAAATTTCTTTATATCAGAAAGAAAATTCATTCTTTGCTGATAAGAAAAATCGTAAGGAATAACCTTGCAAACTAGATAATTGACATAATCAGCATACCATAGGAAGTCATCCTTAATTGCTAATTGATACTCCTAAGGAAACATTTCCTTAATGTTATGCTTAGCACCTTTTTCCATAACTTCCTCAATTAATCTTGATAAATGATCTGCGACAAAATTATGAACATTCTTTTTATCTTTGATTATGATATCAAATTCTTGCAGCAATAAAACCCCTATGATCAATCTCAACTATGCATCAGGTTTGATCACTAAATACTTTAATGACGCATTATCAGTGTATACTGTTACCTTTGACAAAACCAAATAAGAACTAAAATATTCAAATTCAAAGATAATAGCGAGCATTTCCTTCTCAATTGTGGTATAATTCTTTTGGGCATCATTTAATGTCCTACTTGCATAATAAATAGGCTGAAATATCTTATCCTTTCTTTGTCCAAGAACTTCACCAATGGCAAAGTCACTTGCATCGCACATTAATTCAAATGGAAGAGACCAATATGGTAAGACTAAAATTGGTGCACTTATAAGCTTAGATTTTAAAAGTTCGAAAGAGTGCAAACACTTCTCATCAAAATTAAATGTTGCATCCTTTGTCAAAAGGTCAGTAAGAGGCTTAGAGATCTTAGAGAAATCCTTTATAAATCTCCTATAGAATCCACCATAACCCAAGAAACTTATAATTGGTCAAATTAAATTCGGAGGTGGGAGTTGAGAAATGACCTCTATCTTTATTGAATCTACTTCTATACCCTTACTAAGTATCTTATGACCCAATACTATACACTCTAGCACAATGAAGTGGCATTTTTCCCAATTAAAAACCAAATTTGTCTCTTCACATCTCTAAGCAACTTATCAAGATTTTCCAGATAATAATCAAAAGACATTTTAAACACTAAAAAATCATCCATAAAAACTTCAATGCACGGCTCAATCATATCAGAAAAATTGATATCATGCAGCGTTGGGAAGTGGCAGGTGCATTGCATAACCCAAAAGGCATACATTTATACATAAATGTTCCATAAGGTCAAGTGAATGTTATTTTCTCTTTTTCTTTCGGGGAAATTGGGACCTGTAAATATCCACTATACCAGTCTAGTGTACAATGAAAACCATGCTCTCCAATCTCTCTCTAACTTGATCAAGAAAAGGAATTGGGAAATGATCTTTTCTAGTGGCGTCATTCAATTTTCAATAATTTATGCACATACGCCAACTAGTGACCTTCTTAGTTGCTATTATCTTGTTTTCCTCATTTTGAATCACAGTAATGGCTCCCTTTTTTTGCACTACTTGCACTAGACTAACCCGAGGAGAATCAGATATTGGATAAATTATCCCGGCATCTAGTAATTTTATGACTTCACTCTTAATAACTTCCTTTATATTTAGGGTTAACCTATGCTATAGTTGAATAAAAGACTTGTTGTCCTCTTCCATAAAGATCTTATGTGTGTAAATGGAAGGGCTCAATCCCTTAATATCTGAAATCGTCTAACCAATAGCCTTAATATGCTCTCTTAACACCCTTAATAACTTGTCTTCCATGATGTCATCTAAAGATGATGAAATAATCACTGACAATTGTGATAGGGGATTTAAAAAATCATACTTTAGATGAGAAGGAAGAGGCTTTAGTTCTAACTCAGGTGGGTCTTCTATTGATGGTTTTGGTAAAGGCTTAATAGGCCTCTCTAAAATCTCAAATCTCTTCAAAGGATGTTACCTTGAAGAGAGCTTCCTTGCATCCAAATATTTTAAAACTTCAACTACTTTATTGTCATTTGGATCTATGGACTGAGAGTGAATTAATACTTTTTGCAAGGAATTCGAACACAACTTAATTGAAGGATCACTTAAACAATGTTGGACTATTATAAAATTGCAACAATCAGTGGCCATTGGATGCTCCATTGCTTTAGTCATATCAAACTCAATTTTTTCTTCTTGGATTCTCAAAATTAATTTTCCACCATGCACATCAATTAGTTCCCTTGAGATAGGGGTCAAATTGATCTGATTTTTATGGTTAATTTGTTGAATTATGACCCATATTTCAGTGTTTAAATGTTTAA
>JAOXYD010228237.1:0-18222 GCA_028565735.1 Pinacopodium congolense
TAAACATTTAAACACAATATAGGGGTCATAATACATCAAATTAACTATAAAGATCATATGAATTTGACCCCTATCACATACCCTACAAATTTTATCTTTATCGTATTTTATATTTTAAAGTCCTCTAACAAGTTGTTTTGAATTGAGCTTTGAGAGATGATCAATACTTGCATGTCCAAGCTATTGGTGTCAAGTCCAAGTTCATTTACTTAAGGAAATTAAACACTTATCTTTAAGATTAGTAACACAATAAGATTAACAATATAAATATTCCCCTCTCCTTCTCGTAAGAACATGATACTATCGTTATCTATCTTAGAAACAACGCACTCATTTCCTACAAAACAAACTTGTAGTTCTTATCATGTAATTGACTAACACTCAATAAGTTATATTTCAGCCATTTAACAAGTAAAATATTATCAATTAAAGGAAAATTATCTTTAACTACTTTTCCAAAGCCAATTACCTTACCCTTGGCATTGTCCCCAAAACTAAAGAATCCTTCATCCTTACTCGTGAAAGTGATAAACTGTGAGGGGTCCACAGTCATATACCATGAATAACCACTATCTACATGCCATTTTTTTCTTCTCTTATCCAACAAGGCAAATAAAAACAATTTAGGTACCTATCTTATTTGCGATCCTCAGATGTTAGTATACCTAAATTATACCTTTTTAAACTATAAACTTGAATACTATTATACAGAAAATATTACATGTAAAACTGACAACTATCACAAGGTCTTTGAACATATGGCTAAAAGTTTAACATGTCCAATTAAAACATATGTCAATTTATGAATTACGAAGAAAAATTAAAATTTTGACATATCGATCAATTGGACTAGTACATCGGTCAACCAAACATATAAACTTGGTCTATTAGTCAATTGGAGCCATCTCTTCAGCAAATCTAAATAAAAATAAATATCTATAAATAAAAATTAGAAAAAAAACTATCTAATTTTTGAAATTCATATTGTTTTTATTTCTAAAAGTTGTAGTTTTTATAGCTTTTAGAGAAATCACTTCAACGATCAAAACAAAAGTGAGAAATATGTCCATGTCATTCACAATATGAACAAAATAGAGCAGTTTAGTTTCTTGTTCTAAACACATTGTAAATTTTATCAAAATACTATCTAGTTTGCACAAATGAGTTTCTATAATTCATTTGACTTTGAACCAATTTTTTTGGCTTTTGAGAATATAAGAATGCAGAACACCTAGATTGGAGTTTGTTAGATACATTATGGCCAAATTTTGATGAGCTTTCATCCTCTTAGGTTTTTCATTTTAATAAAGGTGGTTTTACTAGTAGATGATTTATTCCCTGTTTATCATTTTTATATTTCTGAATACTTAACAATGTCTCTAATTTTCCTTTTCTTTTCTTGAATTTTTCTAGACAACATCGAAGGACTCAATTACTTTCTTTAAGTATCTATTTTTGTTAATAAATTCATCATTTTATTTGTTAATCAAACTTATTTCTTTTCTAAGGTTCTCATTTTCTAGTTTTCATGTATCTAACTCATTTAACAATCCTTTTATTTTTGTCAAGAAATTCCTTATTTTTCTTACTTAGTCCTTCTATGTGCTCTATCACTTCTTCACATGAATAATCATACTCATCTTCTCTAAGAGAAGAACATACCTCATTTTGTGCCATGAATCACATGTTGACCACATCTTCTTCTTCATAATCACTAGATTCGGACCACGCGACTTTTAATGCTTTCTTTTTCTTGAACTTATCCTTCTTCCAAATCTTATTTTCTTTCTTCTTATCTTTTTCTATTTCTTCTTGTAGTCATGGACATTGTGATCTAAAGTGTCTTTTTTTCACCACATTCATAACATTTTATGTTAGAATTTTTATTTTTAGAAAACGGTGTAACTTTTTGACATGTTGAAGCATTTCTCATGAACTTTTTTAGTCTTATTGTAGTAAAAGTGAGTTCACATGTTATTAAATTTTCCATTTGATCTTTCCTAAAAGATTCATTAGAATTTTAGCTCTAAGTCAGACCTATGCCTTAATACCAATTGTTGGTCAAAAATAGCATCTAAGAGGGGGCGAACTAGGTTATAAAAATTAAGTAAGAAACACACAAAAAAACCAATATAATTTGCGGAAGCTAAAACAAATATGAAACAAATTAAATAAAAGGATACTTCCACTTTATTGGGTATGAAATATGTAATGCAAATGTCAAATGTAACTTACAACCTCCTTTTAGGCTCAAGGATAAACTTATTTACTTTTTTAAAAGGCTCAAGCATAAGCTTTTGACAAATTCCATTTTGTAGGCTCAAAAATAATCTCTTAACTCTATTTTTAATGCTCAAGAATAACCTAAAAAAGACAAATACATGAATAGGCTGGTATAAGGAACAAAAGACTTACACTCAAATAAGAACTCATTCTCATCACTTATATTTCCAAGACATTGCTTAATCCTCTATTTATAGTGTAAGTATGGATTAACTCTATAAACCATTGTGTAAATCTTCTAATCATTGTGTAATATGACAATTCCTGATAATCTGTTCCGAATCTTCTTCGTTCGGTTGATTTATAAGCATCTTTGGTCGATTGTTCTTCATTGATTTTCCTTCCTTCTATCGACCCGTAGCTTCAATCAATCGACTGATCTTCTAGAAGTGTACATGTGGCCGGCCGGTTTCTTAGCTTGGTTTTCCAATCATCATTCATTTGGTCTATGCTCTCTTCAGTAGATGTATTCAATCGACTAGTCTATATCCGGTCGACTACCCAACCCTTGCCATTCGATTGATCGATCTATCCTCATCTGACATAATCAAACTTTATCAACATTATTCTTGCACAAAGATTCATACTTGTCCTTATACATAATTAAACAAAAATATCAGTAGAAAAGTTATTTTATCATCATCAAATAAGATGGAACCTCCTTTGGTTCAACATCTTTTAAGCCTTGTAGCATAAAAGAAATGATTAAATAATAAAATGATTCACTTCTTTAGTTTTACACCAATAAAAATGTTGAAGTTAAAGAGTGGTGTTAGTAACTAATTAGAGAAAGTGACTTACTTGAGTAACTAGGGGTATTCATGAAATGGTGTTCACCTTCCCATAAGAAGATGAGGTGACTTTGTAACTACGCCTATAACACTTAATTCAACAAATAAATAAAACATATGAATGTGTTTGGAAGTTTAAACATGTTTCTTTTGTGTGTTCAATTTATATATAGAATTGCTTATTGTGGTTGGAGTTAAAGTTTAAGAAAGGCATGAAGTAAATTAAGTCTACTAATAAATCAATATGAATAGTTGATTGCATAAAATTTTTTGAGAATCTTTTATCATTGAATGAGTGAAATAATAGAAAAGAGTTTATTGAGTTAGTATGGGAAGAGCTTGCATAAGTATCTATGTAAGTTTCTTGAGATTTAGTATTATGTTTAAGGAATTGGTAATTATATATAACGGCCATATGTGTTAATCTATTATCAATTTTTAATTACAAAATCTTAAATATATATAATTACATGAAATATGTTGAGGTGTCTAATTAACCTTTAACCATCTTTAGATTATTTTCTTATGAGTATCTACATAATTTTCTTGAGGACAAGCAAGAATTCATGTATGGGAGTATTTTCCATAGGTAATTTAAATGAGATGAAGGTACAACATCTTATATTTTTAACCCATTAAAAGCATATATTCAACTAAAATATGACTTCTTTTCATTAAGTTTTAGGTTTTTAATTATTTTGGAGCTTAAGGAATGATAAGAAAGTAAGAAGGAACAAAATGGTTCATTTTTTAGCATTTTGTTGCCAGAAAATTATAAGACAAGTCCATAGACTATGTCATAATCGTCACTTAAACCATGTAACTATCTGGAAAAATTTCATTCTTTTTGTCCTAATCACGATGCAATCTACAGCATTTAATGGTAGGGATTAACATGCTATGGTGTTCTAGGAAAATCACCATTATATTCAAAGTGAATAACAATGCATAAATACATGTTTACAATGATGCTATTAAAGCTTGATTAGACTATTGATGTATTCCTTATGTCAAAAAGGAACTACCTATTTTTATAAAAGAAAAAAATGATTTCATACCTATTTTGTGCTGCCTTGACCTAGAACCTTAGCAGCCATACTAGATAGTTACAAAAACACTTGTTTAAGCTTATCATATTTTAAATTATCATAGTTTAGCTTAGTTTGCTTTTTTCATTGTTTCCTTTTCTTTAGATTTCATCTTTCATTATTTTGGTGAATAAGACATAATGGAGATTCCAAGTGTTGAAAGGAGTTGTTTATATCGAGTTTATGTTTATTTTTCTAACCTTTTGTTCATATTTTTATTAACTTCAACATTTCTTTTCATTTGATGACTATACTTTGTATTACTATATCTTGGTTTATAATGATGAATATGTGCGCATATGTTGTTTTAACTAAAGTTAAGAGATTAGATAGATTATGCGAGATGATTTTTACCAGAATCGAGTGCTTAATTTATCTAGCTTGGCTTGATCATCTAGTTTAGATTAATAGGTAATTGAAAATCCAAAATCAATAGTTTTTTATTATTAGAAAATTAATTTGGTAACATGATTGAAAATAAAAGCAGACCAAACTTTAGAGTCCTTTGTGAGGATTCTTATATCTAGCAAATTTAGAATTAGGATTGTTACTTTTAATTCTAAATTATTAGTGGATCAATTAATTAATTTGAGTTTTAAAGAGAAAAGATGCCTTTATAATCATAAATCATGCCAATAACTAAATTAAGTGATTAACCTATCAAATTTTAAAACCTTAGCTAGTTTATAATGTTAGAAAAATCATAGTATTTCTAATAGAGACATATTGATTACATAGTAGCTAGTCAATTATTTAAATTTTAGTTTTTATTTGTCATAACTAGAGTTTTTTGGATGATTAAACACCATGTGACTTATTATTAACAAGCAAGTTCTTGAGGAATACAATAATCATTACTTACTATTTATAATACTTTTTGAAAAGGTACACTTAACTTTAGCTCATCTTAGGTAGGAGTGAATTAATTTCATTAGAAATAGACCACAACATAGGCCTTTAACTAACTTAATAGAGAAAGATGTGATATTTAATTTTGATTATATGTACTTGCATGCATTTAATGTTTTGAATGAGAAGTTCATGCTTACACCTAATTAGGTGTTAACTTTTGAACTAATATTCGGTGCTAGTAACTATATAGTGGGAGCAACACTAAGATAGCTTGGGCTAACCAATTTCAACCTATTTACTATGTGAGCAACACATTGACCGATGAAGAAAAAAATGTATATTATTACCTAATAAGATCTACTTTCTAGTTTTTTTTCATTTGATAAATTTAAATCAAGTATTATAGCCTAAAATCATTTGTTACATGGATCACTCAGCACTTAGATATTTGTTATCTAAGAATGATGCTAAACAAAGGTTGACAACATAAGTACTATTGCTGAAGGAATTTGATCAAGAGATTAAGCATAAGAAGAATGTAGAGAACCTTTCTACAGAGTATTTGTTTTATTTTGAAAGTTACAACTTGGAGAAGTTGGAGGAGGAAAAGAGATCAACGATGCATTTTAATTCACTTTTTTAATTTTCATTTTTTTCAATTGTTTTCTTTTTCATTTCATTTTCATAGATTTTTAAAAAATTTGAATCATGTAGGATTTCTTTTGTTTCCCATTTTATTTTATTCCCATTTTGTGTTCAAGAATTTTGTTCAAGATCGTATACAATAATAGAACTAGCTTCAAATTCTCATATTCCAATATTCACAATCATATAAAATGATATGATGTCAACATTGACTACATGTAGACTTAATTTTCAAGGGACCATTGTTCTCTTTTTTGCCATACTTATTATGTTTTTATTTTACCTTAAACATTTCAAATTGAGGACAACTTGAATAAATGTGCTTGAAGGAATGGGGAGGGGGATATAAGTACATAATTTTTTTCATATTACACACATTTCAACTTTCAGGAGTATAAGAGTAGTTACTTAAGATATTATACTTAAAATGATTTTGGTTGTTAGTTGATTCTTAATTATTGTGTTTTAATGCAATTGATGTATTTGACGAAGTGAATATTTAATAACTATTGATTGATTTCTAATTCCTAGATTTTTTTTCTATTTTATGTGAATTGCATGTGCTTAGTCACCCTTTTGTGCAATATTAGGTCTTTAATGATATTTTATATAGATTGTTATGCAAATTTGGAATAGGGTGTTTAGCTTAAATTTTAAAAAATCTATGTGTTGAATAATTGAGCTTTTTTTTTTCACTTTGTTGGCTTCACATAAATAAATAAATAGAAATTATTGGGTGGTGTTAGGAGACTTTTGAGGGGGTGGCCTAGTTGAATAACTAGGGATGTTTATGACAAGATGCTTACCATTGCACCAAAAGGCTAGTTGACACATGAAATAAGCTACTAAGAGTATCCTAGTTGTGTAACCACGAGCATATATTCTAAGGTTTTTGTCTTCACATCCAAAGACTAGGTGAAAACTAATTTAAATTTCAAATGCTCTAGGTCAAATTTTCAATGCTTTTAAAAATTGCTATGACTAAATTTTTATGATGATCTATATGATATTACTTGAATTCCTAGTATTGCGTATAAGGGGTTACTTTTATTGACTACTTTCTTGCTTATGAAACAAGATTTTGTCATGATGGAGTTTAGGAATATAATTATCTCAAATATATTGATTAGTAGTTTTTTATATTCAATTAAGTTTCAATTTCTTTTAAAGTTTTTTTTTGAGTTTCTATGTAGGTGATTGAAAACAAGTAATAATTCAAGTATAAGGGTATTTTTTAATGCCCTTTCTATACATCTTTTAGGCATAATTTGACAAGTAAATTTATAGGTTTAAGACAACTGTCATGTGAATTCTATGCTTATTTAGGTAAAACCTTTAATGTATTTTTTTTGCATTGATTTTGATAAAAATTAATGTTTTTATAGGTCATGGGGAACATATACATTAAAAAAATGAATTAATATGTTCATGTGAATTTCATGCTTATTTAAGTAAAATTTTGAATGTAATATTTCTCACATTAATTTCGATAAAATTGAATTTTTTTTATAAGTCATGGTGAACATATTCATTTATAAAAGTAGTTGAATGATTTGGGCCAGTGAAAAATGGAGAAAAGCTAAAGTTCTAGTGAGTTTTACACTTGGCCCTATCGTCATGACCTAGGAATCGGAATTTTCAAGGGAAAATAATACAAGAAGCAAGAAGTTAGTGAATCTATAGATTATGCCATCATGGCGTAGGCCATGACCATGACTGCTTATATCCCTTAGTTTTTCCCATAGCCACGGCCTTAGCGGTGTGATAGTCGAGCCATGGCTCCTATTTAAACTTGTTTTTAGATTTTGTCCAGAGCTTTAGATCTTTTGGTGACCTAAAGCTACCATCAAAAGACAACGGATCAATTTTAATCCATTTTTTCAGATCTTTTAAGACAATTTAAAGAAGGGAATTTAATCAAACATCCATGATTGAGTGATCAAAATCAATTTCAAGCAACGTTTACTAAAGATTTAAGGATCAGGTCACCATATAAATGAGATTTTCAATCTCTCATTCTCCTTTAATTGTTTATTTATTTATTTATATGATTATGAACTAAATCTCATAGGATCTAGATGATATGAACCCTAAGATGTAGTTTTTATTATTTAATTCTTTTATTTAATCTATTAATGTCCAAATTTTATCTTATGTTTATTTATAGATATAATGTATTGGATTTGAGATATTTTATTACAATTTCAATTCCGTTACTTGATTTCATATATATAGATTAAGAAATCATCTATATTAATAAATCAATTCGTAGGTAAAGAGGCTTGTATAGGTTTCTAGATATAGGTATTTTATGTTTTCTCGGTTATATTTAAACCTAGCCATAACAATAAGATCCATAGAATAAGTTTTTAATTGAGAAGAGAATGTAACTAGTCAACCTGAAGGAGAAAAGTTATACTACTCATAAGAGATTATAAGTCAATTTAAGGATTTTATGTGAAAAGTGAATTTGGGTAAAACATTGAATCATGATTAAATAATGAACATGTAAATGACTTAGGGGAATTAGTTTTCTAGGTCCTAGTTTCATCAATTGCATTTTTATTCTCTTAAGTTGTTTTAGTGGGACAACATCAAAACTCATATAAGCCATACTAAGATTTGCTAGGAGAACATAATTTGGTGCGTAGCATTTTTTTAGCTTGAGATTTGTATTGTTGCTTTATTAAAACTTAGATATAAGTCACACCCATTAGATGCACTATTTTCACTTACACCTCAGCTTGAGCTTATGAATAACAAAAAGATATTTGAGTTTAGGAAACAAACCAGCTTCAATGAAGTATTATGAATGGCGTTGGGGGAACCATGGAAGTAAAAAATGTCAAGTGGGAAACACCTTCACTAAGTTAGAGCAAGTGTAATACATGGGACATACCCTAAGAGTTAAAAATCTCTACAATGAAGTCTATAATCTAAGATGTAGGCAAAATCCCAACTTTTCATATTATGATTAAACTCATACAAGATTGCCTCCCTCAGGATTTCATTGACATCATGCGAAAATGTCAAACTTAGAAGACTTCTTAATGAAATTTATCTTCACATTTAAAGCTTTCTTCTAGGGTTTAACTACTTCTTAAAGAAATTAGAAATCTTTATTTTTAAAAAAATCAAATCAATTAGCCTTCTAAATAAATCATCGAGATATTATAATTAAACTTCGCAAGCAACATTGAGGTGAACCTAAAGTGGCATGCTAAGGTAATGATATTAAGAAGTGGAAATGGGCACAATGCTAAACCTAAGGAGAAGTATTAATCAATTGTTTATGCGGAGCAAATAAATAAAGCCATTAAGAAGGATTGTGATGGAGAGAAGAAGCATTTAATGGAGGAGTTTATGCTAAGACCACCTTATTGTTTAGCCTTAAAATAAAAATGCATGGATGCACGTTTAAGAAAGTTTCTCTAAATCTTTTAAAAAATTTATGTTAACTTAATGTTTGTTTAGTTTTTAACCCAAATGCCTAAGTATGAAAAAATTTTAGAGGACATCTTGATAACTAAAAGGAAGTTAGAAGAGTTGTTAAACATCATGTTGAGTGATAATTTCTCCAAAACTCTTCAAAATAAGCTACCAAAGAAGATCGAAGACCCAGGGAGTTTCGCTATCCCTTACCTAATTAGTAGTTTAACAATTGATAGGGCTCTAGCTAATTTAAAGGTTATTATAAACTTCATGCCTTATAATATGTTCAAGCAACTAGGTTTGGGGGAATTGAAAACAACATATATAAGTATTAAATTAGCTTAGAGGTCGTTAAGATATCATAAAGGCATTATAGTAAATGTGTTAGTTAAGGTTGATAACTTTATTTACTAGTTATACATTGTAATTTTAGACATGAATGATGATATAGTTGTACCTATAATATTAGGACAATCATTCCTAAAAATTGTTATAAGTTACACCATACTTAGATAGGAAGGAATCAAACTGCTTATTATAGAAATGTTTACCTCAATTATTGATTGTTTCTTTTGGTGAATCAAAGTGGGTAAAATATTCTTTTAAAGAAATTTAAATGAACCCTTCACATCATTAATAGGCAAAGCTACTTCTTTAACCTATTTATTGATGTATTCAATTATGACTAAAATATATTATTATTTTATGATTTAGGGAAGCATCCCATAAAATCAATACCCCAATCATTGAAAATTTTGTAGACTAAGATATTATTTAAAGGCATTTCATATCTTCTAGGAATGTTTATAATTCTTTGGAAATTATCATAAGATTTTACATATTGAAACGCATCCTTAAATAGCGTGCGCCAATAGAATGCAGATTCTAAAACTTTGTGTGTAGTATGTATAGGCGTGAAGTGTCTCCTTCTTCATTGGAATGACAATGATTTAGGATAAAAGACATTTCTTCATAAGGAACACATCTTCTTATTATTCTATCACCATAAATCTTATATAAGAAATAATCATACCAAAGAAATATTTTCTCATCAGTTAGGAATTTCTTCCTCTGCTGATAAGACAAATCATGAGGAACTATATTGCCAGCCAAAAAATTAATATAATTACTGAACCAATGCCATTGTTCCTTCACTACTAACAACTATTCCTAAGGAAACATTTCTTAAATGTCCTAATTTTCTGATTTTTTTTATAACTTCCTTACATAATCTTCAAAGAAGATCAACAATAGAACTCTCAACATCCTTCTTGTCCTTTATTTCAATATCAAACTCTTGTAATAATAAGACCCCTCTAATAAAGTTTATCCATAAAATAATTTTAGTACGACTGGTCCGTATACACTGTCTCGTTTAAAAGAACCAAATATGACTAGAATTTATCAAAAGCAAAGATGAAAAATAGATTTTTTTTCTTAATGGATGTATAGTTCTTTTGGGCCTCATTTAATGTCCAACTGATATAGGAAATCAAATGAAAAATTTTACCCTTCCTTTACCCTAGAATTACACCAATTACAAAATCACTTTCATCATACATCAACTCAGAATGTAAGGTCTAACTTGGTGAAACTAAGATCGATGCACTTATGGGCTTTGCCTTTAATAGCCTAAAATACTGCATCCAATTATCATTCAAACCAAATCTAGCATCCTAATAGCTTACTAGAAAACACCCTAAACGCTAGTTGGTTGATAGCTTCTACCCCTCTTCGTGTTTTCTAGCTTAACTCCTCATATGCACCTCTTATAGGTAGGAAATTTGGTATGTAGGTTCCTCACATGATGTTCTTACACTGGAAAAATCACCAAAGTCACTTGTACTAAAACTAATGTTTTAACTTGTTCTTGCTCTTCTCCTAATGAATCTTTCATGGCTTGTCTTATGGCCTTGAAATTTTGTATGGAACTTTATAACATTATCCTCTAAACCCTCAAATTGGTTTTAAAATGACATTGAAACACACATAGAAATACTATTAAATGGATCCCTATAAAATAACCCAAACACTTGAACTATTGCTTGTCTTCAATGCTTTACTCAAATAATTCTGATTAAGAGACAAAAGTTAATTCAGCAAAATAGAAATCAGTTAATGCCTTCCATCTAATTCTCTAATTTCAACTCTATCATGATAAAAAACAAAACAATCACATGCAAGGCACCTAACTAATGAAAAAATAACCTTATGTGCATAATATCGAGTATTTAAGCCATTTCGCATAGTTAATCACAAAATCTAGTCAAGGATGATCAAAAGAAAAAAAAATAAAAAACATAACATAATATCAAATTTTTAGCATTATTTTCGTGTTCACCTAATATTTTCACATAAGGAAAAACACTTTGTCATGAATGACCTCAGTTACTCAACTATGTACTCCTTTTAGCTTGTTTAAGATGTCATCTAGTAGTTTGACTCGAGGGTGAACATTTTATCATAAACGCCGCAGTTACTAGGCTAGATCACCTTTTTAAATGGCTAGTTTGAAACTAGAGGAGTGAAAATTGCTCATTTTGTTCAACATAAACACACATTTTTCACATTTTTCTTTTCCTTTTTCAACACTTATTTCAAACATACCATTCCACATTCATATGCAAAATTACGAAAATTATGCTTAAAAAGTAAATATTATATAAATGGGCTACTAAAAGCATATGTAAATCACTCAAAAGAAAAAGAAATGATAAAAATTTTTAAAGTTGGCATCGTAGCAAAGTTCATCAAATTAAAAGCATTAATTTTGTTCAAGTACCACAATTCACTATCAGCTAAAGATTATAATCATTTCAAGCTAAGACATTCAAATTATCACCAGAAAACTTATAGTAACTCAAGTGTGGAAACATTTTAAACTTGCCCTACCCCATACTTATATTGGGCATTGTCCTCAATGTCCTAGAATTAATGGAAATAAACAGAGGTATGGACCAAGAGTACTCTCCTAATGAGGCAAAACTGTGAGGTCTTTAAGAGAGATAGTTGCTTGTTTTCACCGCCTATTTTAGCTCCCTACAGAAAAAATATAGAAAAGAAAATTAGTTAAACACAAAGCAATAGAAGAACTAACTAAAAAAAGAAAAGACAAAAACGCTTAAAGGAAAGGTTGGATTGCCTCCTATAAAGCACTATTTTAAGGTCTTTAACTCTACCCTTATTATGTACACTATCTAGTATCAAGATGAAGTTTGAACTTAATAGGAAACATGTTCGAATTCCTTAATGAGCCCGAAAAAACTTGTTTTTAGAATAGGCTCCTAATTAACTTGATGTTGTATAGGATTGGAAAGGTGCAACCAGATTGCTTGTCCATCATACTCAAAAGTCCACTCTCCCGTATGGATATTGCCCTTCCACCAAGATGGTCTCCCTAATTTTTAGGTGACAAACATTAAGGCCCGTCATCATACTCGTCACCTTATAGCTTCAGCTTGCTCGACCATAACTCTTTTAACTTATTCAAAACTTGTGGCTTTGTTTTTTCTTCCTCTTTCATCTCCAAATTGTTAGTAATAACATAAAATGCATCACTTATATTAGAAGGTTGGACATCCTCCTTCTTTTCCTAAGTTTTCCCGTTGCTTTACACTTCGTTATTGTCTTTTGGGTGCACCCATTGGTCTCTACTCTCTGATGAAACTTCACACAGCTCCTCCCAAGGGTCTCTCTCTAATTGACTGAGAATGCTTGAAGAAACCTAGGCTTCTAGGCTTCTTATCATGTTGGCTAATGACCCTACTTGATCTTCCAAGTGCTTCAAGCGACACCTCATTTCATGTTAGAATTAAAGAGTTCTTATTGCCAAACTCTCTACGATCTCCTCAGATCACATATCATCAGCTTGTGGTAGTGATGTTGAAGGTAGAGGCATGGACTAGAAGTGTGACTAACTCTGGCAACATGTTAGTGGAGAATTGAAGTTATAGGAAAAATACAAGTATAATAGCTAGAAAATGATACAACATCACATACCTTAACTTGTTCCTCATCTATCGTTACTTATATAACTAAGGATATGAAATTTACCACTTGTTACTCTAATTTAAAAGTTGCAAGATATTGAAACTCATCATCAGAAAAAGGATTATAAGAAAGATCTAAATTAAAAGTGTATTAATAATGAGCCATGTTTCTTAAGTTTGAATAATTAGAAAAAATTGTTAATAAAAAGCAAACAAAAGATAAAGTAATCAATATCAACAAAGATTAAAAAACCACTCGAAATAACTAAAGCAAAACTTTTAACTTCCTAGTAATGGTACTAAAAATTTCATAGCTCGTCGTAAATTACAAAATAATAAACCTAACTAAACCTTACTATGTAGTATGGTGAGATAGGTTAAATTCATCGAGTATTAGGGTAAGATTAAATTTATAGCAAATGCTACATAGAAAGGAAAGAAAATAAAAATCAAACTCCAGGATGTGAAAGAATTAAAAAAAATAATAAGAAAAAAACAAGAAAACAAGTAACAGAGAAAAAAATCTAGGCTGAAGATATCATCCAGGTTGATGAATTACAATCTATCATCGAAAGTATAAATTCTGTTATGCCTAAAATGAGAGTCTACAGACATAAATAAGCTCTTGTGTCCTAAGTTTCTCTTATTTTAGATAAGTCCTACATGATATAAACTTACCTTAATCACTGTGACAACTTAGAAGAAGCTCTCTAGACTTAGGAATGCTACAGCCTTGAAAACTAGGGAATAACTAACTTAATTCATAATCACATAAGCTCAAATTATGTAACTTGGAGAATTGAAATGCTAGACTAATTAGTTAAGTTTAGCTGCAAAACAATTTTGGCTATTGCCACTCATGATTTTCTCTAATGCAAATTATGGATAAAAAGATAAAACCTAACAATTGAACTAGAAATTACACCTAGGATGGCCAGTCTTATGAGTTAATCCCTAATTCATGGCATAAATTCTGAATTCCAATTCAATCCTAGCATAAATCAAAAATCTCATTAAAAACCCAATCAATTTTCACAAATCCATAAAATATCTTCAAACTAATAAGAAAACTAAGCTACCATAACGAAATTAGCACAAGCCCCATATGAAATTAACATACACATAATTGTAAATGTAGGAATTGTAAAGAAATAAACAAACACAAGGCTGGAAAAATAATTAAACTAAAAAAATCAAAGGTTTAACAAGAGTTCCAATAAAACCTAAATTAGTTACATAGATAAACTGAAAAAATAGGAAATAGCAACAAAAACATAATAAACAGAAAGAAATGAACACCAAAACACTTATTCTAATAGCAATAGTCAAATTAATAAGGAAATACAAGTTAAAAAACCATAAACCCCTAAGAAACTACAAGAGAAATGGGATGCTCCAAGTGGAGAGCCAAAAGTGAGAACCATATATTCCCTTTTACCTTCAAACAAGTTTCTCTATGGTATTAGGTTTATTTGGAAGTGAATGGATAGGTTTGTCCTTAAATTTAATCTAAGAAATTTTTTTTTATAGTTATACAATTCTTGAATAAAGCTATACAGTGGATTGGAGTCAACAGATGTATAGCTTACTGCAAAATAATCTAAACATTTATTGGTTAAGAACTTCTACCCCCTTCACTTTTTCTATGGTAACGTGCCATACACACCTTTAATGGTAACATTTAAATCCTCACATAATTTTCTTGTAAGTAGCAAATTTTTAAAACAATCTAAGCTCTTCAATTGCATCTAATGCTTCTCTGAACTCAACTGTACCAAAACCAATGGTTGTTTGAGGATCTATTGCTCTTTTATTGATACATCCTTCATGGCTTCTCATATGGCCTTGAAATTTGGTCTGAAAATTTATAACATAATGCTTTTTAAGTCCTCAAATTGGTTCCACGTCCCCTCTAGTTCAAATTTTGATCCAAATCACTTCGAAACTTAGCCTTTTCAAGTTGTATTTTTGACTTAAGGTCAAATCTACATATAAACTAAGAAGGAACATAAATCAATCATTTAAACATCAAAATAGGGATGAAATCCCACTGAAACACATATAGAAATACTATAAAATGCATAACTATCACATCTTTAATATAAAGATCAGTAATAGTCTTCGTAATTTTTTAAAAATCCTTTATAATCCTATAATAAAAACCCGCATTACATAGTAAAATTCTAACTGCTTGAACCAAATCTAGAGCAAGAAGTTAAGCGATTACATTTATTTTAATTGGTTCTACTTTGATTCGTTTACTTGATATCTTATCAGCAAGCATAATCATGCTAAATAAGAATAAAAGGGTATGCAAAACATGGAGAAATCATCCATAAACACTTCAATGCAAGATTATATCAAATCAAAAAATATTTCCATTATTCAATGCTAGAAAGTGGCAAAGGCGTTGCATAAGCCAAAAGGCATGCATTCAAAAGCTAATATGTCGTAAGGATGGGTAAAAGTAGTTTTATATGACGTCTAACATATAATGAACCCAATGCCTAGTTAATAGTTGACTTGATCAATGATAACTAGGGCAAGTGTTCCTTTCTAGTGGAATGATTTAATTTTCTATAATCAATACACATACACAATTCAGTTAGCTTTCTAGTTGCTATCTGGTAATTTTGATCATTCTGAACTACTGTAATGCCACCTTTGTTAGGTACCACCTAAATTGGGCTAAGCTAAGCTAAATTAAAGATAAGAAAAATGATCCCATTGCTTAAAAGTTTCAATAATTCACTCTTTATTACTTCCCTCATATTTTGGTTCATTTTTCATTGGTTGGACCAAAGCCTTGCTTTCGTGTTCCATAAAAATCTTATATGTACAGATTAAAGGACAAGACCTTTAATATTTGCAATCGTCTAACCAAAGTCTCCTATATGATCTCATAATACTTTCAACAAACTTAACAAACCGTCTCCCATCTGTTCAGTCAAAGTTGATGAAATAATGATAGGTAAATGTGATAGGGTACTAAACAAATATATTTGAGGTGCGACGAAAGAGATTTAAGTTCTAATTTAGGTGACTCTTCTATTGATGGCGTAGGTAAAGGCATCATTGACTATTCAAGAAGTTTAAACTTCTTGGGATTATGCCAATGAGAGGACACCTTTCTTGTGTAGAAATCTCATAAAACTTCACTAATCACTTCCCCTTCCAAATCTATAGACTAAGAATGTGGTAGTGCCTTCTATAAAGGATCAAAACATAGCACAATAGAATGGTCACTCTTAACATGCTAAATACTAATAAAGTTGCATAAGTAATGATCCATCAAGTGCTACATTGCCTTAAAAACATCAAACTCTACTTCTTTATCCTAGATTCTTAGAATCAATTTCTTGCCATGCACATTAATTAGTGCCTTTGCCATAGCTATAAATGGTCGTCCAAGAATAATAGGCACCTTACTATCTTGTTCCATATCAAGCACTACAAAATCCACAAGATAAATAAACTTACCGACCTTGACCAACACATCCTCTATAATCCCTTGTGGATAAGTAATAAAACAATTTTCCAATTGCAATGAAACTATTGTGAACTTTGGTTCTTCTAATCCCATCTTCCTAAAGATAAATGATGGCATTAAATTATTACTTGCTTTTAAGTCCATTAGTACCCTCTCTATTTATAAGTTACCTATTTCTCATGGAATAATAAAGCTTAGGAGGTAACGTCTTGAGTAAGATTATAAAACACTCTTTATTTAACTTTACAGCTATATAATCTTCCAATTTTTTCTTTTTTAATGTAATTTTCTTTTAAAAATTTAGCATGGCTTGGCATTTGTGCTATGGCTTTTGCAAATAGGATATCAATATACAATTTCTTGTACATTTGCACAAAATTTCCAAATTGCTTACCCAAATTGGTATTCTTAAGTCTTTAAGATTAAGGAATTCGAGGCTCATATTGTTAAATATTTGGATCAGTGAAAAGTGTACGATTTTGCTCCTAACTTTCCCATTCACCTTCCTTTCCACTTTTCTTTTCTGTTATTGCTTCCACTACTGTTTCATCACTATCTTCTACTTCTTCTTTTTTACTTCCTTATTCTTCACTTCTTTGTCACTTTTTAAAGTAGTGGTCTTGACATGCTCTCTAGAATTGGCTTTGGTTGTGCTTAATAACTTACTAGGAAGCCGCTCTTGTAAAACTTAAGCAATTTGGCCATCCTAATCTCTAAATTCTTAATTGATGATTCATGGTTTTGTAATCAAGACTCATTACACTGAATAAACTTTAATATATTTTCTTCAACATTTGACTTCTCTTATGGATGTAGGTTGGCTCTAAAGCTAAGTTGTGAGGCTTTCTTTGGGTTGTCGGGGGTTAGTATGAATTCTAAGTGTCTACTCAAAAAATGTTTGGGTGGTTTCTCCATCTAAGGTTGTAAGTTTTTGAGTATTGATCATTCCTTTGCCTATTATAGTTAGCATACTAGACTCACTTAGTCCCTTTAGAAAAAGGAATCCCCGTTTGACAATCCCAAGATACATGGGAGGAACTACCGTAACTTTTGCATTCATCATGATTCCTAAAGGTACTATTACGAGCTCCACTAACAAATTATCTTATTTCTTATTTAGAACATCCATTTAGGCCACTAAAGACACTGTATCATTAATATCATGCGCCCTATGTGACTTTCTAGGATGGCGTTTAGAATTATATGTGAAATTGTTTATGGCCATCCCTTCATTCAAGTTATAAGCTTCCTGTAGAGTCTTATTCATAAAAATACCTCTAGTTATAGCATCTATAATGTAGCGAGTAGATGGCATTAGGCACGTATAAAATATGTTAGCCATATGGCACCCAAGAGGGGGGTGAATTCGGTGTTTAAAAATTCTTGTAGAAATAAAACACTTTAAACACCTTTGACCAATTTAAACAATATGGAAACTTTAACAAAACATTCAACCTATATGGAATGTCAATTCTTATGCCAATATCAATCAAATTTAAAAAATAATAAAGTAAACACAAATGCAAAAATATAAAAGAGATAAGGAAAGAGATGAACACCAAGATTTATAGAGGATCACCTACCCCAAAGATAGACTACGTCCTCTCTCCAACTACTTGTTGGAAATTCACTAACAACAATCTTGGTTAAAG
>JAOXYD010228246.1:0-18222 GCA_028565735.1 Pinacopodium congolense
TTTGGAGCATTACACAAACTAAAAGATACATGTCTATATGTAAAAGTCCCATATGGAAATATAAAAGATATCTTGTTAGGACTTTCTTTAGGTTTTCTAAACATGTATAAAAAAGTATAAAAAATAGAGAAGTTATCCTTAAAAATTTTCAATGCAATTTCAATCATATAAAAAATGATAGCCATCATGCATCTTTGAAATATATTTGGAGCATTACACAAACTAAAAGATACATGTCTATATGTAAAAGTCCCATATGGAAATATAAAAGATATCTTTTATTGATCTTTTGGAGCTATTGAAATCTGCAAATAACCAAAAAAATCCATTTAAGGCATAATAAAAGTTATTTCTAACTAACTTTTTCATCATCTAATCAGTAAGAGGTCAAGGAAAATGATCTTTACAGGTGGTATTATTTAATTGTCTATAGTCTATGTATATCCTCAACCCAGTAACTTTCTTAGTAATTATCAATTCATTTTTTTTTCCTTTTTCATTGCAGTAGTGTCTCCCATCTTAGGCACCACTTGGGCATGATTCACCCAACTAGAATTAGAGATGGGATAAATAATACATACATCAAGAAGCTTTATTACCTCATCCTTGACTGTAACTTTTATTTGTGGGTTGAGCCATCTTAAGAACTGCACTAATACCTTACTTCTATCCTCCAATGAAATCTAATGTGTATAGAAAAATAACTTAATTCCTTTGATATATGAGATAATCCAACCTATGACTTGCTAATTCAATGGTATTTGTCAACAAATAAGAAGCATTGGCAGGTAAATATTTGGGTGGTTGTAAAAATATATACTTTAAATGATTAGGCAAGGGTTTAAGTTCAATAAAAGGAGGTTATTCAATTGAAGGATTGGGTAATAGTTTATTGGTCTTTAGAGAGGCTCATAGGCTCGATATTATGTCCAACATGCTTACTATACACCAGCTATATGATCTCCTAATTCCTCTTAAAACTCCTTGCCTAATTGTTCAAGCATGCCTTGCATCGCTTCCTTCAGCAAATATGTACAAACAATAAAATAAGGATTCGAATCATGCGAGTATATGTCAATAAAATTGCAGGAATTAAGAGTAGATGGATGTTTTATAGCATCAAAGACATCAAAAACTATTTCTTCATCTTGAAGCCTCAAAATGAACTTTCCATATTGAACATTAATAATAGTCTTTATTGTAGTTATGAAAAGTCTCCTAAGACTGATAGGAATGTTTTAATCCTCCTCCATATCAAGAATTAGAAAGTACACTGGAAAGATAAACTTGTCCACTTTAGTAAGCACGTTCTCAATAACTCCCCTAGGATATGTGATTGACTGTTCACCAATTGAAGTGAAATTGTAATAGGTTTGAATTTTGCTAATAAAAACTCCCTGAAAATAGATAGAGGCATTAAATTAATATTTGAACCCAAATTTATCAAGGATCTATCTATATGTAAGTTACTAATAATGCAAATAAAACTCCCTAAATCCTTGATTTTAGGTGATAACTTCTTTAACAGTATGTCTGAAAACTCTTCATTTAACTTCACAATTTCATACTCTTCAAACCTTCTCTTATTATACTTTTATTTAAGCTTAGTATAGGTAGGCATCTATGCTAATGCCTTAATAAATGGAATGATAATATTCAATTTCTTAAAAACTTCAAGGAACCTGGTGAATTACTTATCTAATTGTTTGCCTTTAAACTTTTGATAATAGGGTATCTTAAGTCTTACTAAATTTGAGATGAGATCTGCAAATAACCCAGGACGATCCTCCTTCACAACTTATTCCTTCTCCTCCCCCATGTTATTCTCTTGACTCTCTAATTTTTCACTCTCCTCAGATTTCTTATCCTTCTCACATTCCTTAACTCCTTTTAGCTCTTTGTCGTTCTTTAATAAGATTGTCTTTATGTGCCTTCTCAGGTTGGCTTTAGTAGTCTTAGGCAATGAACCTAGAATCCTCTCCTTCATCAAACTTGCAAGCTGGCTCATCTGATTTTCTAAATTTCTTATTGAAACTTCTTGATTTTACATCCTAACCTCTATAGTAGAGATGTACTTTATAAGTAGCTCTTCAGGGTTAGATTTTTCAAGATGCATAAAAGTGAAAGCCTTGAACCACCCTGGGGTGATGTTATTTGAACACTTAAATTCTGTGGTTATGCCATCTAATTGTTACTCCAAAAGCAGTTAGGATAATTCGTTCATCTTGGGTTATATATGTTAGAGTAAGGATCCCCTCGCCTGTTATAGTTTCTTATATAGTGTGCCTTTTCTTGCACTTATGCAACAAATCTCCTATTTGAAAATTATAGAATGAATGCAAATATCTACCAAAATGCTCACAATTGGCATAACTTCTCACAGACAATTTCAAACCTCCCTTCACACTGTAAATAAGGCTATCTAGCTTCTTTGTCAATACCTTCATCCTAACTGATAGTGCGACTAAATTATCTACTACGTAAGCACCAGGGGGCCTTCTTAGATTTCTCTTTATATAATACGTGAACAATGTGGATATCATTTGAAAATGAGTAGTTCTGATACCAGAAGAAGATTCAGCAGCTACCGCAGCCCCCACTTCCTTATGGTAGGTGAAGGAAGTATGACTACTTTACTAATAGTCAAGACCCAATCAGGAGATGGTGTGAATTGTGAAATATGTTTTTTTTTGTTTTTATTACAACACTCCTCTACTCTACTAGTTGAGCTATCCCGACCATTTCCAATGTATCATCGTCCTTATTTGAATAATTTATATTTGAAGACATCTTAAATATTTTTCTTGGATTCCAAAACTCAAGATCCATTTCTATTGATATTTAATGATGATATTACGAAGGAACGTCTTTATTAGAACATTTTGCTTCTTACTGCGGGCAATTAGCAATAATTTTTCTTCCCTTCTATTAATCTGTATTCATATTCTAAAGTCTTTCTTATTAAGTTCCTTACTGTAGCTGCATCAATAGTGGTCTTTATCTGTGGTGCGACTCATATATAAAATATATCAACTTACTGTCATATAGAGAACCCATGAGGACAAGGCTTTTGTCTCTCCTCATAATAGTATATAATATCTTCTTCCTCTCACTTCATGTTTTTGTTATGTGTCTTAGCCTCAAACTACTATTCTCTAATCTTTTCTTCTTCTACCTCACTACTCTAAGGTATTCTAACTTTCTTGCCAACTTATAAGAAGTTTTTTCAATCTCATAATAAAGTGGTAAACTCTTTAACTTTTACCATAAATTTGTATAAACAAAGTAAAAAGAAAATAAGGTATGAACAAGCGAAACAATCAATCAATTAACTAAATTAATGAAATAAACAATTCAAATAAGAACATAGCTCTAAATAATCAACACTATTCTATTCCTAATATCTCATAATTAGGTCTCCAGCAATGGCACCAAAAACTTAATTATGATTTAAATCACATAATTAAAAACTTAATTTTACCCTAAGTCCAACTGAGGTAAGTGCACCTCGTCAACAAGTTATATAAAATAGTAAGTAAATCGAGTGTCGAATTCTATAGGAACCAAATGGCAAATACTAAGACAAATAATGTCAATTATTCAGATGATTCAAGATTTGACTGGTGAGAATTTAAAAGTAAACAATTAATTATCACTATCTAATAACTAGGACTCTTTAAATAAGGTAAACTAAGTAACGGTTTGAAATTTAATAAGTTAAATGTATTTACTTATATGCGGTGGAATAATTTAGTACCTACTTCACCTAATCAAGATATCACTAATAGTTATAGAAACATCTTTTATCTTTTAAACTCAAATTACTTACTTGATTCATAAGTAACTTGGAATAAAAGGCACGAATGGCAAGAAACCTAAATCTAAGTTCATTAAATTTAGGAATCCTCACACAAGACTCTAAGGTTTAGTCCACTCTTATAGTCAAGTATGTTTCCCAATTGATTTTCTAATAATTAAAACCAATGATCATGGAATTTCAATTACCTATACTCTATCTTAGGTGGTTAAGCTAAGTTAGATGAAATAAGTACTCATTCAAGGCAAAAATCATTCACACAATCTATTCATAACCCATTCTAATTCTTAACCTTAGATAAAATAGTTTATTCATACATATTCATCAATAAAAGATAATAGAAAGACATAAAAAGCATATCCATTGAATGGCATATCAATATGGATTCAATACAAGTATAAAAATGAAAAATACAAAAAACCAACAAAGAGATGGTCACTCCCTAAATATTTCTAGATGTTTTTACTACTTTAATACTCCCATGAATCCTAATTGCAAAATAATAAAAGCTAGAAAAGAAATTAAAAGAAAACCCTAACCAAGATGAATGCTTAATCTAAATCTCTAATTTTAGTCGTTAAAAAGTGAGGAAAATAAGTGTGTATATAATCCCAAGGATTGCTACTAGGGTTTTTTGCCAAGTAGGGTAAAAGATGAAGTTACCATTGTATCCAAATCACTAATTTTGTCTTTTACAATGACTTAAATAATGGTTAAATTGTTGCACTTTATCATCGTTCAATGCATGTCATTATACTCCCTATTCTAGGCTTCAATGACAATTCATCCAAAGGACAACAACGCCATTGATCAATCCTAAAAATTATCGTTGATTTTCTGTAATGAACTTCTCTTGCTCTTTTTTGCTCCAAATAGCTCCAATTTCCATCCATAAGCTCCAAGATCATAAAAAAATGAAATTTAGCAAAAAGAGCTTACAAGTAACATGAATTATGCAATTATGAAAAATGCTACATATAATGCCTTAAAATTCATTCGAATTATCCATTACATGCATATGAACAAATCTAATCATATTAGCAACCACATACCATAAAAAAAAAAAGATAGATAACCAGCATTTCTTCGCTATTAATCACCTATCTCTTTTTTACCCAAATCTAGCTAGAACGGATGATGTCAAAGATAAACGAGCTATAGAGGAGACTGAGTGGCACAAAAAAACTTACAAACTAAAAATGAAAAAAAAAAAAGAAGAATTAACCCAAAAGAGGATGACCTCAATAGTTATTTCTCAGTGTCTCATTTCACTAATGGCTGTCAAAAAATTGGTTCAAACATCTTTCAAAACGAAGTGTTTTCATATTAACATAACTTGAATGTTCTTTCAGAAACTATAACAGTTAAGTATGATTAGATTTGTTGGACACTATGACGTTTTTATTTTTTTAAAACTTTGCTTAAATACGATTAAAAGATAATACATTTTGTTTTAAACTTAAATTAGTAGATAATTTAACTTTTCTATTTTCTAAACAATAACTTTTTATCAAAATTTTGAAAATTATTTAAATACCAATTAATAAATAATTGTTAACAAAAAAATCTTACTTATATAGAAAAATAAAGAAATATAGAGAAATAAATAGAGAAAAACAATGCTTATCTTAAAACTTAAGAGATTCTATCATTTTTTAAACATGAAAAAACATATAATCATGCATAGTTTTTCTATTAATATAAAGATTAAGATGCATACAAAACCTTAACTCTAATACCAATGTCAAAAAAATTTAACAACAATCACTTAGATTGTAGTAGGATCTTTTCATCAATATGCATCATAAATATAAATAATCACTTACAGATTATTTCCAAATTCTATAAGTTGAGGAATTTTCAATATGTCAAAATCTTTAAATAAAGAGTTATATTATTTTAGATGGACATTATCTCTCTTCTTTAAATTTACAACTTATATATATAAATTCAAGAGACACAACTTTTTAATTTCAAATTGAAAAAATACAACCTGTAAATTAACCCCACTAGAAACTAATCCCATCGTGGGTGTTTAAATATTTATATCATAGATACATGGTTTGATCCATATAAAACTTCTCTTTAATCATTTCATACTAATAAATATGAAGTTTTTACCTTTTTAAAAAGAAAAATAAACATGAAGTTTATAATAAGTTCATTATCAAATAGTTAAGTTCATTATTTTACCTTAAATCTTAGACTTGTTAAAAGATTAATTTAGAATAATTAATTAATAGAATATTATATATATTCAAAAGTTTACTCTAACAATCGCCCCTTATTTGACAAATGCTAATAGCAGTATTTATGTAAGACCCTTTAGAAATTGAATATTGTCTTGATCTTTAAGGTTGGAATTTTTAATGGTCAAGTGAAAAAGCATTAAGCAATCTATAATAATTTCATACATGTAAAACTTTATCACGTAAATTCAAACATATAATTTTTATGATCTTAAAATCTAATAATTTTCACAATATCATAAGCATACCTTGATCCATAAAGAATTCTTTGTTTTCTGAACAGGATAATCTTCAAGATGTTCAAGATACACTTATATTCTTTTCTCTCTCTTGACCTCTTATTTATTATTATTTTTTTAAAATGGCCTCTTTTTTTGTTCTTTTCTATATATTGATTGAATGATAAGTGAAACTTGTCACAATAGGTAGAGAAAGAGGGAGTAATTATCCTTTTAAAAATTCAAACAACTTCTCTTAACTGTTAACTTTTATTTTACCCTCCATTGATGTAAATAAATCAAAATAATTAATTTAATTAGACCACTATCTCCTTTTAGATGACTAACGAGATTTAATATACTAAAATTATTAAACCAAAATATATGGGTCATTTAATGACATTATCTAACAATCTCCCACTTAACCTATGTAACATAATCATGGGTTAATAATATGATAGAATATGCATATAATAAAACTTAAGTTCCTTTTATTTTATTTAGTCACAACATTAATTATAATTAAGTAAAAACTAGATACGATCATAGTGGTTGTATATCTTTTAATGTGACATAATTCCTTCTATATATAAAAAAACTAGTTCATAACTTAATTTGATATATTTTGAGATATATCTTAATCGTTTAACAATAATGTCTTTAAAAAAGATAGATCCTATTAAAATTCATATAAACATTCATGTATATATACTAAGAATAAATACAAAGATACTTAAATATTAGAAATAATATACATAGATGAGCTCAAAGTGTCAAATACATAAAATACATAAATAATAACATTTTGTTCAATCATGGTACCCAATAATGCCCATTCTTTTGACATGTTCATTAAATTTCTTTATGATAATCCTTTTGTTAATGGATATACAATCACAAGATCCGTGCTAATATGTTCGATTGACACTCTTTATTTCTGAACATCTTTTTTAATGGCAAAGTATTTTATTTCTATATATTTAACACCCTTTGAATATTTTTTGTTTTTAGAAAAGAAGACTGTTACAATATTATCATAAATAAATTTCAGTTGCTTAATAATACTGTCAATGATTCCAAGTCTTGAAATAAAGTTTCATAGTTAAAAACCTTGAAATATGGCCTCAAAGTATGCCATAAACTCAGCTTCCATAAAGGATAAGAAATGATAAACTACTTTACAGTCTTCTGCGAAATTGCCCCTCCAGTTAAAATGAATAGTAGCTAAATGTAGATTTTCTCATGTTACCACCTTCGAGATAATTTGAATTTGAATATCCAATCACTTTAACATGGTCGGATCTCTTGTAAGTAAGCATATGATTTTTTTTCATTGTAAGTATCTTATAACTTTTTTTTCAACTTTCCAATGTTTTAATCCGGGATACTCCGGTATCTACCTATCATTCCAATAGCAAAATTGATGTCTGGTCTAATACAGGTTTGAATATACATCAAACTCATAGCAATAGATGTATAAGGAATTCTTTTCATAAGCATATGATCTTTTATTCCTTGCAAGTATCTTAAAACTTTCTTTACAGTTTTCTAATGTTTCAATCCAGGATTACTTTAGTATTTGCCTAACATTCTAATAGTAAAACTGTTGTTTAACCTAGTGCATGTTTGATTATATATTAAACTCCAAACAACATATGCATAAGGAATTCTTTCCATGCATGTACATTCCAATTCATTCTTTAGGAATTGCTTAGGACTAAATTTACCTCTTTTTTTAATTAGAACAATACTTGTTGGGCATTTGTATATTTTGAATCCCTCTAAAATTTTGTTGATATATGCTTTTTAAGATAATATTAACATTCTTTATGATCAATTATGGAATATTTCAATTCCTATCACATAAGCTGCCTTGTCCATATCTTTCATTTCTAAATTTTTAAAGAAAAATTTCTTAGTCTCATATAACAAACTAAGATTAATAGCAGCAAGTAAAATATCATCAACATATATGACCAAAAAAAAAGAATTTGCTCCTACTTACCCTTTGATATATGTGCACTAATCAATAGTATTTTCTTTAAATCTAAAAAGAGTAATGGTATCATTAAGATAACATTATCAGGAGGCAAGTTTAAGTTTATATATTAATTTTTTAAGTTTACATAAAATGTTTTTTTTCCTTCAAATTAAAAAAAAATCCTTAGGTTAATCCATATAGATTTCTTCCTTTAAATTCCCATCCAAAAAGCTGAGTTTTACATCCATTTTATGAAGTTTTAAATCATAATGAACTACCATTGAAATAATAATTCTAAATGAATCATTTTTAGAAACAGGAAAAAATTTCTCATTATAATCAAAGTCATTCTTTTAAGCGTAACCTTTAATAAAAAGTCTAGCTTTTTATCATTCATTATTACCATTAAAGTCACATTTAGTCTTAAAGACCCATTTACACCCGACTCTCTTACAACCTTCTAGTAACTCAACAAGATCCTAAACTTTATTATCATCCATAAATTTTAACTCTTCTTTCATGGTGTCAAACCATTTATTAGAATTTTCACTTTCAATGGCTTGTGAAAATGAAACTGGATCACTATTAATGCCTAAATCACCTTTTACTTCTTTTAAATAAGGCACACAATCATTATAAATAGCTGATCTCCTTTGTCTTTGAGATCTTCTTAATGCAACTTCATATGGCTCATTTATAACAAGTTCACTAATGATTACTTCATTATTTAGAGTTTGGTCATGCATTTATGGTTCTTGATCATGCATTTGTCATCCTTGTTAAAATTTTTAACAACTTCAGGAATAAAAAATTAAGAAATTACTGGCAAGAAAACTTATATTTTAAGTTTTTTAATATTCACTTTACATGACATTGATTTCAATGAATTTAGCATTTCCAGTTTTAACAATTCTTGTACTATAATTAGGAGAATAAAATATGTACCCTTTAGAATTTTCTAAATAACCAATGAAAAAACTATTGGTTATTCTTGAATCTAATTTCCTTTTATGTAGATTATATATTCTTACTTCTATCAAATAACCCTAAATATGTAAATGCCTTAAATTAGATTTCCTTCTTAACTACAGTTCAAAAGATGTTTTCAAAACTACTTTATTAGGAACCATATTTAATAAATATATAATAGTTTTTAGTGTATACATCCATAATAATAAGGGTAGAGAATAATAATTCATCATACTCCTAATTATATCCATTAATGTATGATTACAACTTTCTGTTACACCATTTTTTTGTAGTGTACCTAACATTATATATTGAGCACACATACCACATTTTTCAAGAAATTTAACAAATGAGTCAAAAAAATTATCCATTTTTATTATATCTACCATAATATTCGCCAACTCTCTCATATCTGATAATTTTTACTTTTCTATCTAATTACCTTTCTACCTCATTAATAAGCACCTCAAAGGTATTTACTGATCAAACTTTTTTATGAAGTAAATAAATATAATTGTAACATAAAAAAATCATTAATGAAGGTGATTAAAAAAATTCACTAAATAATGGAACATCAAAAGACCTACATATATTAATGTATATAATTTCAAGGAGCTATATGCTTCTTGTGGCTTTTTTCTTAATTGTGTGTTTTATATGTTTTTCCTCAATACAATTCACGCAAATGCTAAGATTAGTAAAATCTAATTCTAGAAGAATCTCATTCTTTATTAATATGTCAACTATGTCTTTGGATATATGATCCAAATGTTTATACCAAAAGTAATCTAAAGTTTCATTTATAAAACTTCTTTTAGTATTAACATTATGATGCAAGGTGAATAGAGTTTTATAAAAAGGTTATCAAGTTTTAATTTGTACAAACCATCATAGAGTATATTAGAACCAATAAGATAATTATGTTTCAACAAACTAAAATATCCATTACCAAATTTAAAGGAATATCTAACAGTCTAAAATTTTGACAAAGAAACTACGTTTCAAGAAATAGTAGGAACATAGAGGGCTTGGAAAAGATCTAAATGATGTAATATGTCTAAAATCAAATGATAGGTTCCAATAGCTTCAACCGGAGCTTTGACTCAATTTTTTATGAAGACAAACTTTCGTTTGGATTATAGTTTGGGTCATAAGGAATTCCTACATCATATTAGCAATAGAAGTGGTAAATTCAGAATTAATCTATCAAGTATTTTAAGGAACTTCTGCTAAATTAGATTCAAAACATACTAAAGTACTAAGTTTATCTTTCTTTTAGAATCAAGCATTAAGTTTCAAACAAGTTTTTTGATAGTGTCCAGTTTTCTTACAAAAATGACATCTATCTTTCCTTGATTCCTTTTTAAAGATTGAAGCTGATGACACATTACCTTATATAGTACATGCTTTCCCTTTCTTTTCTCCTTTTTGAATAGCTCCTTAGTGCCCCACAAGATTAATTAAGTGTATTTTTTGTTTTTTAAGCCTTGATTCCTTTAGAATAAGCATATTTTACAATTCATTCACATTCTATTTATCTTTGATAGTATTGTAACTCATTTGGAATGGATCATATTCAAGAGGCAAGGAGCTAATAATAAACTGCATAAGGAAACTTTCTCTCCCCTCCATTCCCATGGATCTTAATCTTAATGTTGTATTTATCATTTCAGTAACATGCTCATCTATAATACGAGAACCATCAAACTTTATGGTGGTCAACATACCCATTAAAGTTCTAGTAAGAGACTTATCAGTAAAATCAAACTGAGAAATATCTTTAACAAAATGAAGATACTCTTTAGCATTTTCATTTTTGGGACTTATAGCCTTAATATTGCTAGCCATAGTCATTTGCATAAACATTAAGCTTAGTTTATTAGATATTTCCTAATGTTCATGAAAAGACATTTCTCCAACACTGCTATTATTAATCATGCAGCAAGCTTATCAATTTGGAGTGACAAGTCAAGGCCTAGGATTTCTAAGTTGAAATGAACTTGTTCACATTATTCATTAAACTTAAGCTCATTAAACTTTATACTAGATGAAGCTTACGAGTGAATAACAATAGAATTAGATGTTGCAATATGTGTGTGTGTGTGTGTGTGTGTGTGTGTGTGTGTGTGTGTGTGTGTGTGTGTGTGTGTGTGTGTGTGTGTGTGTGTAATACTTATACATTAATGCTTTAAATCATAATTTAAACGCACAAATAAAATCAAATAAGAAATATATCAACAATACATATATATTGTAGCTCTCCTTTGGATACAAACATATACAAGGACATGTAAATTGATACTTAGTATTATATTTATATAATTAATAGTTATGCATAATCTAATTAGATATATCTGTTATATTTTGATATGCTAAATATATCTAACCAAGTATATCATGTTCATCGATATAAATTAACTAATAAGCCTTTGAGTAATTCTTAAATATGTTAGTATCAATGAACTTTAATATATCCATTACTATATATCATTACGTTATTTCAATCATAAGCATCACATTGTTCTAGGTAGCTTTATATATATATATATATATTTTTGGTTTTTATAAAACTTTTTAATTTGGCCACTTTGGTGAATAACAAATTCTCTATTATATATGTAGCATCCTACTCTCATAAGACACTTACCCAACATTCTAATGAATATCCGAGTACATATCCTACAAGGGTGGCATGCTAGAGCAATTACAAGAGGCATCATGCAACATAATCAAAAGGAACATAGGCATCAAAAATCATATTTCATTAAACCAAATTTCATTTATACATCATCATAAACTGTATATAAGCAGTAAATAAAATAAAAACATGCTATCTAGACTCTTCGAGACTTTAGCTGACTAACCTCTGATCCATGATAAGTCTGTAAGTACAAAGCTCTCACTCTCTCTACACCGTATTAATTTAGGAGTCGAGTTCTCTCCAACCTGAAATGTTGAGTAGGGTGAGTTTTCAGGAAAAAAAAAACTTAGTGAGTGGCCATCATCAATGTGTTCACTCTATCCACACATAAGCATATAACACACAAAAAATCACAAAATTATTACAATTAAAATCATGTTTTTCATGTGTTTAGCATATTAAAATATGATTATACAATGCACATGGGACTCAATTTTCTTTTCTTTTATTGTGACTTTGTACCATTTACTGTCACATACCAGTAGATGATACTGGGCTCTTTCTTTGGGTACTGACCTCGATCCATAGTGGAAAGCGGGTTCTTTTAGGATATCGACCTCGATCTATAGTGGAAAGCAGGTCTATACATATCTAAGCCTGAGGCTCGTTCCAACCACGAGTATAAACCCCACACTAACTGCAGCTAACCTAGTCACCTTAGTCACAACGCCATTAATGTGATCATGCATTTCATGAATGCAAAGCAACAGATTACAGATCATACAATCAATCAAGCAAGCAAATTACACATATAGTTGGCATTTTCATAATCATCGAACTTGAGTTCGGCATCCAACCCATGGTTAGGAATCACACAGTATCAGACAATTTCGATCAAATTAGAATGGGATCACATGTAAAACACATATACATAATACAATTATTATATTAGAGTACGATATTTAACATAATTAAGCACATAGGTCTCAGAATTCATATACAAGTCAGCACTCACAATGTATTCCTGATACCTAATATCCTCGAATACTCAGTGACCGGAATAGCAGTAGACACACCACCTTATATCTCCACATTATATATATATAATCATATCAGTTTTTAAAATTTCAAAAAATATAAGGAGAAACTGAAATAACTGGATTAAACATAGTATATAGAGTGATTGTGCACTCTAATCCAACTCACAGAGATCTCAGATATTCAATGTTTGGCTATTTGGGAGATGTCTGAATGCTATTCAATGTGCTCTCTTATAATTGCATTACATACACACATATTATTATTTTTTCAATTGCATAATGACCAATTATGCATGTATGTAAATAATGCATACTCGATTCATATTCAATCACTTCTAATTCACCTTATTCATACACATTAATACCAACCATCCAATCTTTAATATATATCATCATTTCACAATCGAAACTTATCGAATCTTTTGACACTCTATCCTACATCCATTGAAAGTCTCATTTCTGAAGTTCACTATGATTGCATGTCAGAAAAATATGCATAAATTTCAATACATTAATCCAAATGACATTGTCGTTGTCACCATAATCAATTTAAGATCCATACCTACATCTTTCTTGCTTTAAAATCAGGACTTAACTTTCTATTCCAGATTTAGGGTTTTACTGAAAGTAGTTTCGGTGTAATGACCATAACTTAAGTTATACTCATTCAATTATCGTGATTCTTTCATAAATTGCAAGCCAGGATATAGAACTACAACTTTGGTGTTTAAGGCTCATTCAAAATCAGGCTCTAGCCATCTTAAAATCAAGTCCTAATATAAGAGTTCTAAAACCAAGGTTTCTATTGGGCAATTTAAGAAAAATAGCCATAGATTGATTTTCACTCATCTAATGAATGTGCTTCTTTCAGCAATGTGTCACTAAGACATTACTCTATAATTCTCTTGTTTTAACCTGCTCCAAATTCGGGCTCTAAGTACCTTAAAATCCAAGATACAATTCAGATTTTCCAGAACAGGACATGTCACAGGCAGTTTCGGGAGAATGATCATAACTCTAGTTATATTCATCCTTTTTACATTATTATTTCACCAACATCTCACCAACATCTAGCTATATAACTTTCATTCTTAAGGCTCTTTCATATTCGAATCCTACATTCATGTAAAATAGGTCGAAAAGTCAGATATCAAATTAACCTCGGTTTTCATGTATATTGTTCCAATCTCATGCCTATTTCAACTTTACACACTTACATACATCTCCTACTTTATCAAGAGAGACCATATACTTACTTGTTATACTTTAAACAAGTCACTTTTTAGTTCTCTAAACTATGCAAATCCATTCTCCAATCAAGGTAAGAGAAGAAGGGTATGAAAGAGCTCATCAAGTTCTACAAAAAAAAACTCTAAGGTTTGACTTGATTTTGGTAAGAATCATGTAAGTCAGAGTTAGGGATTAAAGGTCACAAAGGAGGAAGAAGAAAACAGAAGAAAATGTCTAGAAATTAGATTCAAAATGGTTAAAAACCGATGATAGTAAGTAATGAAATATAATTGGTATAAATGTCACATTCTCATTAATTTATACTCCACTAATCACTCTCTTTAACTTGTCTTCCCTTGTTTAAATCACTATAACTCACTAACCACTAATCATTTGATCATAAAATTTTATATGCATTTTCACAAGACATATATGAACAATTTTCATTTTCATGTGCACCCTAATTCGAACCCAAGGTCCTTATTTAAAATGAAACATCTAGGTTTCCTGAATCAGTAACCTAACATGAGCAGATTTAGTAAAAACAACCATAAATTTCATTATACTTATCATTTTGACCTGATTTTTTTGCCAAAATCCAACTAAAACTTGGTGCTACAACATTTCTTCCTTATACTCCTTCAAATTCAAAAAATTATACTAGATTTCAGCCTTGAAATAAAAATTTGACTCCAACGACGTCTAAATTACAAACCCCTTCCTACAACATCTTATAATTCATCAATCCACCCTTTTCCATTTCCTAAAACATTTATCATCATTCTAATCCCTCAATTTTCATCCCTTTAATCATTCTAATTCACAAATTCATAAGTCAAGACACAAATAAATTGAATGCATCTAATACATTTACCATTATTCCAAATCACAATTTAATCATGTATATGAAATGCAATTCATAATTATGCATGTAAAATGACTCTCTGAACAGTGAATTCCTATATATAGGAATCGGGTCACTACAATATAAATATCAAACTAAATAAACAATAATAGAAGTTGAATTTATGTGGGAAAGTATAACTAAATTTGTCCTATTCATACCTTTAAACTAATTAATGTCTATACGAAGAAGAAAGCTAGTCCTATATATTTAACTTCCACTTGGCATACTTAATTTGGATCCAATTTAATCATGCTTTACATACAAGATGTGGTCTCTACCTTCTTGAAGTTCATCAACTCTTCATTGGAACTTATACAATAAACATAAGGCTTAGGTTTTTAAATTTAATTTAGGAAAAACAATAATGAAGGACTAATTAAGGCTTTCATATCTTTAAATGCATAATATGTCTCGTTAAGTAACTAGCAAATGATATTAATGTTAGATATGGTTTGTCTCCACTTATCATCAACCATCACAATCATTCACGTCCTTCATTGATAAATATTATCTTAATTATATGTAATCTCATCCAAAATATTTCAATTAAGAGATGCACTTAAATGCAATAATAATAATAATCTTCAATTAATATTTTAGTATATTCATAATCAAGATGATAAGATAATCATAAGAAATTTAAATATTTTTTAATTAATTTCATAAGTAGAAAATTTTTTATTCTCAAAACCAATAGCTCTAATACCACGTATAATAATTTCATACATGTAAAACTTTATCATGTGAATTCAAACATGTAATTTTCAGGATTTAGAATCTAATAATTTTTACAATATTATAAGTGTATCTTGATCTATAGAGTATTTTTTTGTTTTTTGAATAGGGTAATCTTCAAGATCTTCATGATACATTTAGATTTTTTTTCTCTCTCTTGACTTCTTTTTCATTCTTTTTTGTATATTGATGGAATGATACTTAAAACTTGTAATAATAAGTACAAAAAGAGAGAGTAGTTATCCTTTTAAAAATTTAAACTACTCCTTTTAGCTGTTATCTTTTATTTTACATTCTATTAACGTAAATAAATCAAAATTTTTAATTTAATTAAACTATATTTAACACAAGTTCCTACCTATTAAAGCCACCAACCACCCAAACCCTAAAATAAAAAAGCAAAATCATGAGTATAAATCCTTCTCCTTTTTCGTTGTCCACTTACAAGATTAGTCAATTAAGACCCAACACATGTGTCTTTTCATGGTTGCTTTATGATGATCCAAAGGCATTTAAAATTCAATTAACCAAAAATTTTATAAAAGAAAAACCTTGGAGGTATCAAAATGTGTTGTTATTGTTGCATGACTAAATACTATTCTAGTATTTTACATAACCATAGGTATACTTTTCTCTAGTCCACTAAGTTTTCTAAACCTAAGAGATAACGATTCTTCTTTGAATTCTTTAATTGGAAACCCTCCATTAAATAATAAAAAACACAATATATAGTAGGAAGAATATAATAATTATTATGAATTACACATAAAAAATATTTTTGATGTTTTGATTTTATTGGGCCCCTATCTTTATGTTCTGATATTTCTAAACATATTAGACAAAAATTTAATTGGGTATCACAATGAATTCCATATTAAAGAATGGATAATGAAGTACTATTTTCTGTTTTCCATATTTAAGAAAACAAATTTGATTTAATTCAGTTTTTATAATGAACCTAATAAACAAAAGGTTTGCTTTGTAGTTTTCTCAAACTCCAGTCAATATAAAGATGAAAAACCCCATTGTTGGCAACTTTGGATTTTTTAATGATCACAAATTAAAGCGTTTTAATTATGTATGCATAACACATCGAGCAAAAAACTAATAACAACGATATTTGCACAAGTGGAGTGGAGCCACATGAAATATGTGCCATGCACATTAGCATCCTTCACCCCCAAGTTGTCCACCACAACCCTAGGATTCAAAATCATTCATCAGAGCAATCGTTTAACACGTGCTTCTATATATATATATATATAAGAAACCAAGCTCCCATAAATATTTAGCAGCCACCCACGTACTTCATTTGCCTGTGGAAGCATATTTACCTTTGTTCAACTTCTGTGAATAGCTGTGTGCGTGGTACATTCCAAGAGAGTTAAGTATGACGAATTCCCTTCACAAGGAGAAACATAATTTTGCTCAGACATGCAATCTTTTGAGCTAGTATTTGAAGGGCAGAGGTTGCCTCGATCATATTAGCCAACTTGGCATTGGTGGACAGATTGAAAGCAAAAGTGATAACTTATCACCTCTTAATCTTCATCATGGTCTCTGATGATCAAAAGAACCTTTTTTTTTTCCTTTTCTTTCCTTTTTTTTTTTTGGGAGATCAAGAAAGCTTATTTATTGAATTTTTAGATAAAATGATGTTAGTTTTCTGATAAGGCCCTATTAGTCTATAAGAGGAGGAAGGGGAAGCTCTCAAAGAACAGGGTTTTGGAGGCTGATGGTCTTAAGGAATATGCGTTAGTTGTTTAGTTTGTTATTTGTTCTGTTATTATGGGGTCACTATTGATTCTGTTTGATTCTATTGGATTCTTATATATACCCCATAGGTAAAGAATAGGGGACCCATCTATTCTTTTAGTCGGTCTCAATAGAGAGGAATTAGGAAGTTCACAGCCCCTCATTTAGGTTGTTAGGTTGTATCCGAGAACTCTTTCTATTAATAAAATCCTACAATTCCATCTTTTCTCCTCTTCTTAATCTGTCGTTTCCCTTATTTTACTGGTTCTCTACTGAGTTCTACCATTTTGGTATCAGAGAGTTCCCGACTCCTTAGTTGATGCCCAATACAAGGATGGAAAACAAAGTAGCCACCATTGAAAAAGAAATTGCAGATATCCCAGAAATCAAGAAGCAGGTGGCAGAGATGAAGATGGAGTGGAGCGCTTCATTCTTGGCATTCACCCAACACATTGAAGGACTGTTTAAACAACACTTGGGATCTGGAGCTTAAGGGGAGTCAAGTTCGGCGGCAGCCAACACTGATATTCCCATTCAAACAAACCCCAATTCCATCACCGGACACCCTCCACCAAAAACAGCCACCCTAAACCCAAACACTAACCCCGGATCTGATTCAACCCCCCAACTCACCAACCTGGGGACAGAGATAGACTGCCGAGGAAGCTGGAGTTGCCGGT
>JAOXYD010228254.1:0-18222 GCA_028565735.1 Pinacopodium congolense
CACCCTAACTTCAATTCCTAACTAAATCTTGAACTCACTTAACCTAAACATACCTAACATTTTGGTAACTTTTCTCTGATCATTTTTTACTTCCAGCTAGGCTAGAATGAAAGGATCATTGTTGCCATGCAAAGCGTTAATGTCATCTTAAAAGTGTGATTTAAATGAGAATATATTTTAGGATACGTATATACTAAATAAGATGTCTTATAGATTGGGTATCTTAATTGGTATATACTATTTGGCTTCATCATACTGCATATGCGCATCTTGGCCTAGATTTAGCAAAAGAATAAGAACTTTTTCTTCTTGTGATTTTTGCTTAATATCTTTGGGGACTTTAGAGTGAGCTTTAAGGGAGAGGTCATAGTCCACTTGATAAGCCTGTCGTAGACCTCCAAATAATAAACCTAGCTAACTCTATAGTAAGACAAGTCAAGGTCAATCTCATAGGGAATTAGGGGGAGTTCTAGCAATTCCAAATGTTGCGCTAAAAGAAAAAGAAAAGAAAAGAAAACCCCTTAAAATTTTCTAACTTAAAACAAATAGAAAAGACAAAAAATGAAAACAAATAACAAGCAAGATTGCAAACAAAAAGAATTAGACAACATAAAAGATAGTTGGGTAGAAGATATGTCTAGGATTTAAAAGTTATAATTAATCATAGAAAACATACAAATTGTGCTTTATCTAAGATGGTAGTCTATAGATCCAAATAAGCTCTTGAATCCTAAGTTCCTCCGATTCTAGACAAATCCTATATGATAGAAAATTTTCTCCTAATCACGCGATAACCTAAAATAAGCTTTCTAAATTTAATTGCGTAATAACATTCTCGTTGAGGAATGACTAACCTAAGCCACAATCTTGTAAGCTCTGATTATGTAACTTAGAGAATTGGAATCTTAAGCTAATTTGACTAATTTTACCTACATAATTACCTATCCTATTGCTACCTATGGTATTTGCTAATGACGATTAAATATCAAAGGCCTATACCTAGCCATTAAACTAAAAATAATAAATAGATTTTTCCAAAACTAGAAAATTATTCCTAATTCATGTTATTAAATCATAATTCTAATTCAATCTTAATTAAAAACGTAATGCCCAATGCCAATAATGTCAATTATCACAATTATAAAGCCATTATTCCAACAATATCTCTTTATTTAAGGAAAAACTAACCTATCATATTGAAATTAACAAAAACACAAATTGAAATGAACAAAAAAAAACAACAACAAAAGATGCTGAAAACATAAAGGAATTAAAGAGAAAAAGGTTGGAAAATAAAGAAACCACACCATATTAACATACACCAAGCATTCAAAACATATTTAACATAACTCAAGTGAAATAATAATAAAAATAAAAAATACAATGAAAAGGGAAAGAAAATAGAGAAAACGAATAAAACCGGAGTTCTTCAACCTAAACAATGAATCTAATAATAAAATTCAAAACTAGATAAAAATACATGAAGAAAAACCTATAAGCCTAAGACGAAACAAAGAATATGGATGGTTGTCCCAACTAGTGACAAAAATTCACAAATTTCTACTCCAATATTCTATTTATATGCCTCTTTAGGATTTGGAGGTGAAATATCAAGCTTGCCCTTTGTTTTGAAAAAGCACAATGTTTTCTGTGTACTTATATGGCCCTTAAACTTAGAAAACACTCTAAACATTGGTTGTTGACTTTTACTCCTCTTTGTGTTTTCTACTCTAACTCCTCTTACACACCTCTGATCTATATTAAATTTAGTATATAGCTTCCTTACATGATGTGCTTACACCTCATAATATTTTAGAATAATTTTAACTCTAAAGGTGCATTTAATGCCTTACTGAAGTCACATGTACCAAAATCAATGCTTGTTTGAGCTTCTCTCGCTTTTCTTAAAATGTATCCTTCATAGATTGCCATATGGTCTTGAAATTTGGTGTGAAACTTCGTAAAATGATGCTCTAAGTCCTCAAGTTGATTCCACTGCTCTTCTAGTTCCAACTGTACTCCAATTCTACTCCAAACTTGGTCATTTAAACTTATATTTTTTTCCTGAGATCAAATCGACATGTAAAGTTAAGAAGAACATAAATCAAGCATTTAAATATCAAAATAAAGATGAATTCACACTGAAATACATATGAAAACTTAATATAATTAAACTTTATCACCATTATCTTGGGTCTCTATGATATTGTACTCTACTTAAGTTATGAAACTATGGTAGAGTTTGAGGATAGTGACACAACCTTAATGGGCGGGCCTTCCACCGAAGGCCTACTATGCCAAAAACGAGAGAAATCACATCCCCATCTTTCTTTTTTTAGTCCCCATGTCCCTCCCGTATGGCGATATAAGAAAGAAAAGAAAAAGAGGGATCCTATCAACTTGGCCCTCTCTTTAGCCCTATGTTTTTTATCCATAGGAGGTCTTCCTCTACTAGCAGTTTTTTTTTGGGAAACCCCATTTATTCTGATGTGGATGGTAGGCAGGCCTATATTTCTTGGTTTCAATATGACTCTTTATGAGTGTTCTTTCTATCTACTGTTATCTAAAAATAATCAAGTTATTAATTACTGAACTAAACCAAGAAATAACCCCTCATGTGCAAAATTATAGAAGACCCCATTTAAGATCAAACAATTCCATAAAATTGATTATAATTGTATGTGTTATAACATGTACTATAACATAAATATCAATGAATGCAATTATTAAAATTGCTCACGATATCCTTTTTTAGCTTGTAGAATCTATTTCTTAGTGTAAGATCCCTCTTGCAAACTGGAATCGAAGAATTAGTATAACTGTTCTGTCTAACATGGGAATGGGCTAAGGTTATGAACTTATAATCTATAATTTTATAACCAAGTCGATTCCATGATTATAAGTTCATTTGATACTGAGCTAGACTGGAATAGGCTTATTTACATTCACATTATTATATACTCCTTACCGGACTAGACTAGAATAGGCTTATATACATTCTCATTATTATATACATTCTCATTATAAGAATAAGAAGGGGTCGCTAGAGCATATCTAAATAGATACTATGTTTACATATGGATCCCAGTCCACATCTATTAAACCAAAAGAGGTTCCAATGATGTATTTTGTTGATGAAAAGTATTTTTATTACTAATGTGTTAGTTTTAATATGCTAGAAAGATAGACTAATGCAAAAAGTGTAAAGGCATGTATTGAAGTCTAAGGTAGAAGAGCATTCATGAAGAAAACGAAGATTGGAGAAAGCATTAAAGAGTTGAAATGAAGATAAAAAAAGAAGATCAAGTTTGATTAAGTTTAGGAATGTGTCTTAGTATGTAATTTTGTTTAATCTTAATCAATGCTTGAAATGGCCCACTTTAATGTTATTTTTGCATAATTATTTGCATATAGGTTTTGAATAAATGTTTTAGTAATTAGTTGAATTTGATTATAGCATCAACATGTTAGGAATGATATAGAATGTTATATAGGCATGAAATTACATAATCAAGAGGAAATATGTAAATTGTATTATAATATGCCTTTTGATGAGTCAAAGTGTTTTAGAACGTTGATAATTTGCAATTAAGTTTATTTGAGTCAAATTGTAGTGTGAATTTTGGTTTTTGGAATGATTATAAAAGTAGTTGAATTTTGAAAAACTAATGAAGTAGTAACTAAATGTTTAAAGTTTATTTTGATAGGTCAAATTTTGTGTTTATGTTATTTGAATCAATTTATCTATTGAAATGGGTTTAAATATGTTTTGAAAGTTGTGTGTAATGGATTTGAAGCAAAAGAAATAGCATTGAAATGTTTTGACTTGGTTTAGATTTTTTTTAAAACAAAACTTTCAAAGTTTAGTTAAATTTGCATAAAAAAAGACATTTTGTGTTTTTGATCTTATTTATACATCTTTGTATCACATTTGAAGTGGAATGTTTTAGCACTTGTTTAAATTAAATTGGAAGTGAAGAATTGATGTTTAGTTGGTTTTAAAACATGTTTTGTAAATCTACAAAGTTTGGAAATTGTTTTAGCCATGTATTAATTGATCATTCCTCATTTAGTCGACCAATGCTTCAATTTTTACTTACATTAGTTGACCTAATAAAGATTAGGCAACTGATGCACTTGTTGATCGAACCAAGACTAGTCGAACATTCTACAAATTCTAGAAAAGAATCAGCTAGTATTATAATCCATCTATAACTAATTTTTATAATTCAAATAGCTATTTCTTACTTCTAATGACTCCATTCACTCTATATTTATGAGTCTTAAAGCATTTTTTTCGTTCTTAATGCCCTTTTGAGAGAAATATAAGCTTAAGAAGCCACCATACTTGAAGAGTTATGATTTATTATGTTCTTTGCTTCATTCTTCTTTATTAAGGCTTTATTTTTTCTTTTATTATTTCAATCTATTATTGATTGATTTTTGTAGGATATAAGAGGTTTATTATGTTGATTGTGTGTCCTTTGAAGGTTAAAACATTGGCTTATTAATTTGAAATTTAATCACTATCATATTAACAAATTTTATGCTTCCATTGACTCAATTTTATTCTTTCAAGTTACAATTTCGTGTTTATTATTTCAATTTTTTTAATTATTTATTGAACTTATAAAAGGTTTATTAAAGTAAATTTTCTTTCTCTAAAGTTTATAAACAAGTTTATTAGTGAGCTTCAAGAGAAACACCATTAAAGGTGTGTTAACATGCTACTTTAGGAATTTTAATTATATTAGTTGTTGATTATGATATAGGCTACTCTCTACTATTAGAAAAGATCGTTAATAGGTTACTCTTCTACTTGAAAAAAGAATATTTAAATTGGTTTGGTTTTTGAATGTGGATTGCAATTGATTTATGCTATATATGACATTGAATAAGCATTAGAGAATGTATTAAAGTATTAGTGTTGCATTAGTCGCATAAAGAGCCCTTACTTACATTGATTTTGACAAAGGAATTTTTAAATTTATATGTGCTTGACTTCAGGTTGAGAGAGTGATTTTTGGGGGCTATCTTTGAAATTCAAAATTTTTTATTTTAGTTGTCATTGAAAGGGTTATTCTTCACCTAATTAAAAGAAGATTGTAAGGGTTACTCTTTACCCATTTGAAGTAAGATTGTGTATGGGTTACTCTTTACTTTAAGTAAGATTATAATGCTACTCCTTATCTCCATTATTGAAAGAAGATCATTGTAAAAGTTGCTCTTCACCTCTTTTATGATAAAAAAAAAGTTATAAGAGGTACTCTTTACCTTAAAGAAGATTTATATAGTTGAAACTCTAATATCAAGTATGTTGGGAGAGGATTAAGCCTAATTGATTTTGCCAAAACTATATAAAATATAGTGCATTGTTCTTTCCCTTTTCTTCTTAAATTTATTCACTTCTGATTGTTGTTTATAATTAATTGAATTGAATTTATATCTATATAAGCATTGGCATATTATATAGGTTGCATAGTTAAAAATTAGTTTAGGTGACTCAAGATTTTAGCTTAGAAACAAATTTTAACACCTAACTCACCCTTTTTTAGGTACTATAGGGATTTTCAACACCCTTTTCTCATAGCTAGTCCTTCTACCTCCATACCCTCAGAGACACATAAAAGAGCCATCATCAAGTTCCTTTGGAGACTGTAGAGTAAGATGGATCATATGTAACACTAGATAGATTAGTTGTGGGATTATATGAGCAGTAAGGATTCATGACCTAATAGTTAGATGGGATTCATAATTATATATATATATATATATATTCTTAATTATTTTACATTTTATTATAAATATTAGTTTTATTTGAGTTTTATTACTTTTGTTCTCGCATGCACTTTATTTTTCTTTTATGCTTTTTAGTCAATTGTAAACACCCTCTCCAATTTCAAAGGATAAATATATGGCTTAAAAATTCAGGTGAGTATTCTTGTTCCTCTATCTTTGTCATTATGTGTTTATTTTATTTCTTTTTTTACATTAGGGAAATTGTTCATCTAAAGTGTACCGGAGGAAACTAGGAGACAATTCTCATTACACTGGATATTATTGTAAATTTGATGGTAATTTATTTGATATTTTATGAATTTTTTTTGAAATGTTCAATTAAATGCTAAAAATATGTGCTTTAATTTGATTAATGTAGCTAGTATAGTTGGGATTTATCAATTTTATGGTTAATTATGAATTTGTTTAACTTTGAAATGAATTATGTATATGGTTGACACTTTATTCTTGTTTATTGAATTTTAAGGAAATTTCGTATGGATTCTTATGTAAATTTGAATAAGGGGCTTAATTTAAACAAATTTGGTAAAATTTAAAATTTTAAAATGATTTAATTTGTCAAATTAAGTAAAATTGGAAAATTGTATTAAAAAGGCAATATGGAGCATAAAATTTGTGTATTGAGACAAGATGGAACATAAAATGCTCTTATCAAAAAAAATTAAAAAAATGAATAAGGTTAAGGCATAATAAAGAATAAAACACACATTCCATTAAATTGTCTTAGGAGATTTTACGTGATTATTCACATTAATTTATTGAAATTTGATATGTTGCACAAAGATTAATTGGATTATATATTTTGACCATAGTTGGAAATTAATGAACAAAAGTGAATTAGGATATGCTAGTTATATTATTTACATTGATCTAAATTGAAGTACCTTGTTTGAAATTTTAAAAACTATTATGAAAAAATTTGCACGAATATCCAACTAAGTTGTTTAATGACAATAAACATTTCAAGTATGGGGCAAATTAACAGGGGGTGTACTATATAGGATTTTAGGATATGATTTAACATGTTTTCACCTTTATCTTAAAATTTTCTAATTTATTTATGTTTATAATAAAATGCATGTTCATACTCAAGTAGGGAGTTTTGTGAAAAAAGACAAAGTGTAGATGCTTTTTTCTAAACAAATAAATGGCTATCTTTATAGACATTGATGATGTCTATATTGAACCACTATTGTAGTCCTAATTAGTGTTAAAATAATAACAAGGCCCTTTAACAGCATTGTTGTGGAGCTTGTATAATTCTATTGAAGATTACTTTGCAAACAAAGGAATAAATGGGGTTATAAACAACATAATTAATTAGCGATTTGACAGGTCATTATAATCTTCAGGAGGATGTTCCAATACAAGTTTCAAGAGAAAATTCAACCAATCATCCCCATAAATAACCTAAACATAGCCTAATCATATATAAGCATATTTTAGAGGGTTTTTTATAAGCTTTTGAGCAATTCTAAGCAATCCTTAGCAATATGTTTCATATAGTTTAGGTTTTCTCTTTTATTTTTCTTTCAATTTGTTTTATGGATACTTAAGAGTGATTTTTAATGGCTCTAAAAGGTAGATCAAGAGATTGGAGTGGAGATTACGTTTGGGATAGCTCATTCCTAGTGTACTCTCGACTCTTAATTTTTTTTTATCTTAAATTTTATTGTCTTTACTAATAACTGTGTGTTTTGTGATTTTCTATTTGTATTTATTGATGCATATAAGTGACTAAATTGTTTAATAGCTATAGATAGGTAAATAAGTGGATTAACTGAGTTATAATTACTAAATTTGATGATAATGTTTGGTTACTTAAATTCTTAATCATTTATAATAAACTAGCAATCTAGAATAAATTCATTCATAATTAAGGATTCTATAAATTCACCTTAGTTGTTAGAAAATTCACTATACATTACAATTTAATTTAGTGAATGACCAAGCATTGGTTAATTAATAAGAGTTTCAACTCTAAAAGGGGAATTTAAGATTTAGCTTCTTGAACTTTACACCTATTACCTAAGTTCACTGAATGACCTAATAATGGACTATAACTAATAAAAAGAAAGCATTGTTGTAATCATAGACATGTCTTAAATTTGAGACTTTAATCCTTTTTATTGGTTGTTTAAGTTTAATTTCTAGGTGGGTTTACATGAGTTGGTATTATAGCTTAAATCATGTTTGATTAGCTTTTTTTTTATTTTAGTTTTCTAGAGATAGCTTATCAAACTTATTATTATGTTCTAAGGATATTTTCCTTTTGAGTTCACTTTAGTTGTTATTCACTCTTTATTTTAAAATAAATTTTTATTCTTTCTTTTAATTTTAGTTTTCTTTAGGCTAGGTTACCAAACTTTTTGCTAGGTTTTAAGGCTCTTTAGGGTTCATATAAGTTATTATCTAACCTTTGTAATGTGAACATTAGGTACAAATAATCCAAAACCATGATTAGTGACATATAGATAAGCAATTAACCTGAAGCTTCTAGAATAATTTCTTTTTCTTACATCCCCATGGTTAATACTTGTATAGGTTCCTTCATGTATTTGAACCTTATTCTCATCATTAAACTTCAGACTCCTTGTAACAATTTTTAATGGTGGCTAGAAACTAATAAATGTGTATGATAATCTCCATCATTCCCTACCTTTTTTCAAGGATTCATTCTCAACTTGTATTCTTCGTATAATGACAAATCATCAATATTAAAGGTAGCACTCATGTTACCATAACTACTTGACAAATTAATCTTGTAAGCATTCCTATTAATTACCCTGACATTTGAAAAGGTCCATCTCCTTGAGGCTACAAATTAGATTTCCATTATATAACAAACTTCTCATCATGCATATGAACCCAAACTCAATTAATAGGATCAAATATAACCTTTATACGTCCCTTATTATTCACTTATATTACTAATAATGGGTGAAATGCATATATTTATTAACTTATTATTATTACTTTTTATTACTTTTAAATTATTTTAGTGACCTAATAAGCCTTTTATTGAGGTGGTATATAGTCAAGACTAAATTGAATAAGTATGAAGTGGTAGGCACAAGTAAGATACTGGCATTAAAGAAATGACAAAAGATTTCAAATTTTATACCTTATACATTTACACATCGATGAAGAAGTGTATAGACATCCCATTATTTTTCCATTATCGGAAGGAAAGTATGTGTGAAGAACCATTTTAGTTGTTCATTGAACAAAGGAAATAAAGTCAGACAAGAGGTCTAATAATAATTAAACCAACAGTCTCTTTCAAGGCTAATAAATTCATGGTAAGTCAGTATGAATATAAGAACATCGACAAAAGCTATGAGAATGGGAGAAGATTAGAAATTCTCTATCATTAGCATCCAGTTAAATGATGTTAAAAATGAGATCATTGGGTTGCATCCCAAAACATTTATCCTTTTCCTTATTGGTTTTTTTTTCATTTTCTTTAGTATTTTAATTTGAAATATTTTCCTCCTTATGGGTATTACAATAAAATTATCACAGGTCACTACAGGGACAAAAGAAATTAATTCTTCATAATTCATTTAAGTAACTTCGAGTGTGCAAATTCAAGAGAATAATGGTAGATTATAACATTATCATTATGCTATATAAGGAGGATCACTGTGGTTATTAGAAGATATAGAGAAAGACTATCTCTAAGAAATAGTGGTGCTGTCCCTATAAAAGGCACTATTTAGGAATTCTTGACACATAGAAGAATAACATTGCATCAAAATGACACTACTATATGTTATATGAGGTATTGTTATGGAGACTGCAAAATGCTTAAGGCACAAAATCAAATAGTAATAATTGAAAGTAAACTAAACTAGGACAATTTAACAAATTAATGAATAAAAGTATAGGAACTTGAGAAATCAGAGATTAAGACTAGGAATCACTTTTATCCCTATTTTTTGTCCCTCTTACCTTATTTATTCTATAATATTTGACTCAAGATATTTTAGTGTTTTAGTCACTCTCTCTCAAAGTGTAACTAAATTTCCTTAATTCATTAAGATAGGAATTGCTTTGCAATCTCTCAATATATCAAAACCCTTCCTAAATATTAATTAATCAATATCTCTCTTCAACTAATTAATGACTTGATGTTTATGGGTTTATTGGAGTGTCAACTCTATTGTATAACCCAATATAAATTTTCTAACTCAATCTCTAAATTATTGTAAGAAGTGAGCAAAATAAATATCACAAGCATGCATTCATTGAATCATTAAGATAGAGTTAAATAAAATAGTTCAAGAGTAATTTTTATAAAGAAGTTTAGCCACATATAATGTCAATGAGTTCATCAAAAATTATATTTTCCATACAAAAAGATATTAAAGAGAAGAAAAAACATAGCTAAATGAAGCTTTACGATCTTCTCTTTTATCTTTAATGCTAGAAATATAGAAAGTTAAGTTGCTCTTGGAAAACTTAATGTTGGATCTTGATTTCTCTCTGTTGGAACCACCAAAGCTTGTTTGTTACCTCTTTGGCTAAGCCTTTTATCATTCCTTCATAGCTCCTGAGGTTTCAATAACTTTTATATGCCCAAAATACCTCAAACATCTTGAGACATGTAGGCCCCATATGCCATTTAAGTTCTTACTATCCAAGATCATGGGAATTCCTATAATTATGGGAATTGCAGCTCTAATTTCGCAGTCGCAATTGTGGCCTACATTTTCTTCATGTTTCTCTCATTCTTTTCCTCATTTATTTCCTAGTTCATTTCTAAATGGAAACATATTAAGCACGCACATAAATACGTCTAATTCATGCCTAATATCATCACTAAATACTTAAAACACATAATAATAACAATAACATAAAAAGAGCATAAATCTAGGTCTTAAACATAACATTTATGTCATAGAAATTTAAAACCACACACTTAACAACTAAGAAAACATATCCTAATGCATGCCTATTAATTTCTCCATACTTAAACCTTTGTTTGTCCTCAAGTAAAACTTCAAATGCAAGACACTCAAAACATAAAAGTAAAAAAAAATGTAATAATAAATGATAGCTTGAATGTAATAATGGTAAGATATTTTATAAAACTAGTTTGGCCAAGAACATCAATCATTCAAGGAGATCCAAAACATCCACTTATTCCAATCATATCATGAGTGTCTTTAAATTGAAAATTCACTTTAATTAAAACAATACTATCCTATTATAACATCCATGGAATTTGTAAGCATGCATTACGTTCAAATTACCAAGTGGAAGGTAGACTATCCCTAAGTAATCACTCATGAAATAAATAAGTTTTAAAAGAAGATCCATAAGTTTTCACTTTTTTCTTTAAAACATTAAAATCATTCATTTACTAGGAACAAATACCTAGTCTTTTTTTATGTGATTGTGCACATCTTGTGGAACATGTCTGTAGTTACTTAACTTGGGAATGTTCTTTTAGCAAGTTTAGAGTGTTATTCTAGCCTTTGATGCGAAGGTGCACGTTTTATGAGGCACGCCTTTAGTTACTCGGATACATCACATCTCACAACTAGCCTTTGACTATACTCTTAACCCCTTTTCTTTTGTTTTGATTTCACTTAAGGAGGTAATGGAGTAGGAATTTAAGTACTTATTTCATTTATGTTGTGAATCTGTCACTTCTTCCTAATGAATTCCCTCTATGAATGATTACTAATGAAGTCCACCAGTTAAGTAGAATTTCACAGAAAGTGCATTCAAACAAATGTCAAAGAGATAAGAAAACGTATGTAATATCCTAATTAATTTGTAATTTCAATTGAAAGACAATCACTTGTAAACTTTATAAGGTCATATTTTTTCAATACTTAAACAACCTGGTTCCTAGTTGAACCAATTCCTTTCAATTTCATGTCATCTATCCATTCAAACATATTTATAAAACCTATAAAATTCTTATATAATTAAAAAAATGAAAAACATTTAACAAAATGAACAAACATATAAACATGCATACTAAATGTCATGCAAAATGCATATGGATGTGCTAGCTCCCTACACTTGGACAAAACATTGTCCTCAATGTGGAAAGGAAGACACAAAAACAAACATTCAAACATAAAATAATATTCAAAACACAAAACAAAAGAGATAAAAGGGTAAGAAAGGCTTCTGGGGAGTGTGGTGGAGATGGTGCTGATGAGGGAATATGGACATTCTTCACTTAAAAGAACTTGAGGAGCTTTTTAATTTTGTAACGTTGTTGATTTAACACTTGCTTCATCTAGGTATCCATTAAATCCATTCGCCTCTCCATCCTCTCATTGTTATCTTCCATTATGTTAACAACTTCTTCCCACCCCTCTCCTTCTTTAGAGCTATCTGACAATGTGTCATCATTCGTTAATAGTGCTTGGGAGGAGGATGCTTGAGATGTAGATGCCACTATTTCTTTCTTACTCTTAAATAAGTTTCTAGACTTGGGATTTCAGAGCTTTATATTATGGTACTTCAAAATCTCTAATCTTCGTAAGCGAATCTCATCAAAATAATTAGGTTCAAGAATGCATAAACCATCTAAATCCATATTGTAATGTCTAGGAAAGGTAGTAACAAGGAATCTCATGCCAAAGTAAATGCTTCTTTTTATGACAATGCTAACTAAGGATAAAAAAAATTCTATAAGGTGTATAAATGAATCCATATTCTTAGCATAATATTGGATGGATGTGAAAATTTCTAAAGTTAATTAAGGATATGTAGCAAAGTCACAATGAATGAATTTTTCCCAACCAATTTAGGCAGCCAAGTTCTCTACCTTATCTTTCAATCCTAGGTCATTCAATAATATAAAATTAAAGTAACTAGGTGGAATTAATTTCTTAGATCTACAATTAAGGAACTTGGTACCTTCCTCTTAGGTATAAACAGGGAATGGAGCCGTAAAATTTTCAGCCATGTTGCTTAATCCTTGTCCAAAGACTTGTTGCTTCCTACAATCATTTGGTTTGAATGTAGATTCCTTCTTTAGTTTCATAGCAAAGAAAACCTAAAAAATAACAAGAGAGAGAAAAATGCAACTAAAGAGAAGGAGAGTGAGTAGAGACACAAAACTTGTGATTTATAAGTGTAAAATGTGAAATATGATAAGAATTATGGAATAATGATGGAAAAGTGGAGGACATCACAATGTTTTAGTGTGAAAATTAAGTGTTTGGTGAGTTTTGGGAGTGAAGGGCGTGTATTAGAGAAACAAGATTGAAAACATGAAAGAAAAGGATGAAAGAAGATGAAAACATAGGGTTTAAGTGGGAGGGATGTTAGGGCACAACCCATAATCATGGGAATTCCCATAATCATGAGACTAGTGAGCTTATGCTATCTGTCTTGACCACGATCATGGCTTTGAGTCGTGCCCAATCTTGCTTTGTGCCTCTTTCAAGCTGTGTTTCAATACCAAACCTTCAATTAAATATCAAGCACTAAAATAATCCTTAATCATCATAAATTCAAAAGAAAAAAATATAAAGATAATTCAAAATCACATTGCAACAAACAAACCTATGTATTAATAAAGAAAAACAAACTAAGAACATAACATGCCAAGTTTAAGGTTTAACCATAACTAAATTTATTACGAAGAAGAAAGGGAAAGGAAAGAAATCACTTTCCTTTACTACCCCTAAAAAGTATGGCTTGCATCTATGCCTATTAACTTGAATGTTTCACCTTTATCATTCTCTAATTATAAAGCTCTATGGTTGAATACTTAGATGAATTTGAATGGACTACTTTTTTGGGACTTAAGATTTTCGGAAATAATTGAAGCCTTGAGTTAAACAACAACACCAAGTCACTACTCTTGAACTCCTTCTAAATAGGTGCATCTTGCCATCTTTTCACTTTCTCCTTATAGAGCTTAGTATTCTCATAAGCATTTAATCTTAGCTACTCTAATTAGTTAACTTGTAATAGTTCCTTCTCACCAGCCAACTTCCAATTAAAGTTCAATTTCTTGATTACCCAACATTTCCTATATTCTAACTCTAAAGGTAAGTGACAAGCGTTGCCTACACAAGTTGGGAAGGAGTTGTACATATAGGTGTCTTAAAATAGTCGAGTATGCCTATAGTGCTTCATCTAACTTTATAACCCAATCCTTTCTTGAACTGTTCACCACTTTCTCAAGAATTCATTTCAACTCTTTATTCACAACCTCCACTTGACCACTTTTTTCAAATGATATGGTGTGGCCACCTTATGGTAGACTCTTTATCTCTTCAGAAGTGCGTCAAAGGGCTTGTTGCAAATACGTGCTCCTCCATCACTTATGATTGCCTTAGGAACTCCAAACCTAGTGAATATTCTTTTTTGAACTTTTACACAACTTTCCATCATTTGTTAGAGTTGTTATTAGTTCAATCCATCTTGACATATAATCAACGCTAAAAAAAATATTAAAGTTACCAAGAGATGTTAGGAAAGGTCTGACAAAGTCCAACTCCAATACATTAAACACTTTAAGGTGAGTTATAACATTGAGTTAACACTTTAAGCATCTCCTCTCTGGGAACAAACCTTTGAATTAAACTATTAGAATATATTTTATATAAAACAACTTCATCTAATAGATAATGTGTGCATTCAACTAAAAATCACTTCCTTTATTGATAAGACAAGTTAGAGGGAAAGATACCACCAGTAAAATAGTTTGCTATATCTTGACAAACCATGGAACAAAGAAGTTATTTGCCAACATTGATGCTTCATCAAGCAAGTGCCCATTGATTTCTTCTTGTTGTTGTGTCTTTCCTCCTTCAAGACATGATAAATGATCAACTACTACATTCTCCACTCCTTTCTTGTCTCTTATCTCAAAGTCAAGCTCTTAGAGCAATAGGACCCATTAAATAAGCCTTGGTTTCACATCCTTCTTGGAAAAAAGATGTTGCAACATTGCATGATCTATAAAAACAATAACCAAACACCACTACAAGTAACTCTTTCTCAATTGTGGTGTAGTTTCATTGTGCTCTTGTTAAGGTTTTATTAGCATAGTATATAACATGTAACTTCTTGTCCTTATGTTGGCTAAGCACACATCCTATGGTATGATCACTAGTATCATGCATAATTTCAAAAGGCAAAGATCAATATGGTAATTCCAAAATGGGTACGGAGGTGAGTGCCATCTTTAACTTATCAAAAGCATTCAAACAATTAGTATTAAAATCAAAAGGCACATCTTTGGTCAAAAAATTTATAAGAGGTTTAGCAATTAGAGAAAAATCATTATAAACCACTAGTAAAACCCCAGATGACCCAAGAATACTCAAATTCTCTTAATATTGGTAGATGATAGCAGCTTCTTAATGACTTCTGTCTTAGCTTTATGCACTTCTATCCCCTTTCACGATATCATGTGTCTCATGCCAACTCCCTTGTATACCATGAAGTGTCATTTCACCCAATTTAACACCAAATGTAACTCCTCACACCGTTGAAGAACTTTATCTAGATTTGTTAAGAAATAATCAAAAGAGTCTCTAAAAACAAAGAATTCATCCATAAAAACCTCTATTATATTCTTAATTAAGTTCACAAATATGGTCATCATGCACCTTGGGAAATGACAAGTGCACTGCAATGCCTAAAAGGCATCTTTTTATAGGCAAAAGATGCACAGGAGAAAGTGAAGGTGGTCTTCCCTTGATCATTCAGATAGATCAAAACTTCATTGTAACCCGAATAACCATTAAAGAAGCAATATAATTCATGCCCATCTACTCTCTCAATCATTTGGTTGATAAATGTGTTTTAAGTGTTTCTTTGTGTTTTTTCACTTTATTTATTTGGATCTTTTGCATCTTTTCATTATCTTTGATGCTTTTAATTGTTTCTTTATTTTTTCTAATGTTTAAGGGTGGATTTTGAGCTTATTTTGAGGGATGGATTGATGCATTTTGGCATGGGGTTTTGTAGGTCGTAGAATTCTAGAGTTGGATGTGTTTTTGGTAATTCTTATGATCATTTATGTAGATTATAGAACTTATATGGCCATGAAATTTGGATGGGAGCATAATCAACATGTGAGGAGGTTGCAGTTTAAATTTTAAGTCAATCGGAGGCTCGAAGAAGAAGTTATGGCTAAAAGAGTGAAGGGAGCAGAAACTTGTCAAATAGCAGTGCACGATCATGCACATGATTGTGCATCATCCTGGAACCAGGTTTCTATCATCCTCATGTACAGGGTGATAGGCGAAACTTATTAGGAATAGGCAAAATATGGATTTTGAGTTAGTAGACCCTCCTTTTGAAATATTTAGGGGCTCTAAACCCTAGAAGCCTCAAACAATCATTAGAGGCCTCCTAAAAGAGGCAAAGTAAAGGTTTTTTAGTGGCTACCAATAGAGGAAAACAAGACATCATCTTGGGGACTCAAGAAAAATCTTTAGTATCCAGTGGGCAAGGCTCCAAGGAGCAAAAGGGTATAATTCCACTTGACTCGGTGATAGCTTTACAAGAAAAGATTTTAGCCCTCATCAAGCAATTGGCCAACATGCTAGGAGCCTCTTCATCTAAAGTGAAGGCCACGCAATTTTAATATGAGCTTTATGGGTAAGATAACCATGGTACAGCAAAATGTTTCTTATTGGGAGCTAATGGCACTGAGTAAGTACATTATGCGGAGCAACCAAAAAGTGGTAACAATTCTTATTCCAATACTTACAATCTTGGGTGGAAAAATGACTCAAATTTTGCTTAGAATAAAAATAATGCAGGTAGCTAATTGAGAGCACAAGGACCTCCCGATTTTTAACAAGACTGACTTGAGTCTTTGGAAAACAAGATGTATAAGCGGATAGATGTCTTGGGCTCCAAATTGACAAGTTAAAAAGAAAACTAAAAGAGGATGTTTGCAAACTAGGAGGAAAGCCAAAAGAGGATGGAAGTGAAATTCGATCAAATAGCAAAAAACCATGCATCTTCCATCCACAACTTGGATATTAAGGTAGGTCAATATTTTTTGTTGGTTGAATGATTAAAAATGGGAGTTCTTTAAACCAATTTACTTTGAAAAAAAAAATAAATTTAAGCGAAAACCAACGTGACGTAAGGAATGTGCACCTATCGAACAAGTAATAAAATAGAGTATATTTAAGACTCCTAATATCGATCCCTCAAGGAAAATAATATTCTTAATTAAATACCAGATTAATTAGGTTACAATTATCAAGGAAATTCCAAATAAATTGATTAAAAAGACAAAAATACTAAATTATCCTAATTTGACTTCAAACCTTATAATTTTGAATTATAAAATTATTTATAAATTACTGAAAATTATTAACTTGTGGAATCCATCTTAGGATTAGATGATTAATGAATTAATTAAGTTTTAAACAATTTTAAAGGTTGGATTAGAGTTTCTTTACAAATTCAAGATAAAGCTATGGTTAAGACTTTTGCCTTTTCTCCATTAAACTTAGTTTAAAGTTTGGTTATGCTTTAAATCGAGCCAATGGGCTTTAATTTTAAGAAGTTGATTATTGGAATTGTGGTCTCAAATCTCTAAATCTCACAAATAATCAAAGTTTGATCATTCATTTATTGATTTGTGTTGTTTATTGATTTTTCCAATAACTTAGGTAGATTTCCCGGATCCTAGATTATCTTTCACTCTATTCTTTGGTGACCAGTCTAAAATTAGAAATTGAAGACCTTCAATAAACAAAATTAGTCTTTATTACATGTATTTAAACTCTCCTAAAAAATTAAATCACCAATCCAAAGCTGGAAAATGGATTTAACCACACATATTCATCAAAGCATAGAAAACGTGCATCTTAAGCCACATACTTTGATATATCTGCAAATATAAGCTGAAATAAGTAGTTTCGAAGTTACAAAACAAGTTTAGGAAGCTTCTGGACAAGTCTTGAACTCCTCAAGATGATCTAGATATTAACAAAACTTTAGATTCCACAAGATCTTTCAAAAACATCAAAGAACATTAAAGAATATTCACATAAGAACATGAACTTTGATTAATAAAAAAATAGATGAAATAAAGTGATAATCTGCGTTAAAACCCCATGATGGCTTAAAAATTCAGATATACGTCTTAGTTTCAATCTATAACAAAAAGCAACTTAAAAACCAATCTAAAACTCAAATTATAAGTGTTTGAAGCCTAAAACATCTAAGAAAAACTAAGAGAGAAGCAAGAGCATCTTTCACTAAGTTAGATTTGAATTCTATTAACTTGTTACGTGTTAATGTTGATTTCCTTTCTGTTATGCAGACTCTCTAGACTTCCACTTGTGCTAACTAACAAAGGGGATAAGTTGGAGACATGTTACAGCTGCAATTGTGGAGATTTAGAGTTAGAATTGTTATTACTCCTTCAACGACGGGCTGACTTCATTACAATGGCACCTTGCT
>JAOXYD010228280.1:0-18216 GCA_028565735.1 Pinacopodium congolense
TTAGGCACATGCAAATTCTTTCTTTATGAAGGCCTAAATCCATATATAAACGCATAATGATTTTTCCTTGAATAGCAGCTAGATAATGATGGCCAAGATGTTGAGGAAACATTCTCTATGGATTTCCTAGGATTTGTTTCCTCTTATAAGTTCTTTATTTTACAATTTGATCATACTAGAAGAAGGTCCATTGTCACTTATATAACCTAGACCACATATATATTCAAAGAGCTCTTAAGGGATTCTTATTCCTTTCTTCGTAAAACATTCTGTTGAATTTTTTTTATTTTTATAATATTTTTTATTAATTTTTATATTTAAAAAATTCAAAAATCAAATTTAAAAACCAAATTCGAATCAAAGGGCCTAAGGATTTCCTGTATTAATCACCGTGTTACCTCAAAAGTTATCAGTTTCGCTAATTTCATGAAATTTCCTTCTAAGTTTCATTGTCATGGTGTTCTTTTTACTCCTCGAATTCTCCCGACTGTGGAAAACAATTTCCTTTTTCTCAAAAAGATCGACGTAATGTACGGTAAAATCCGAAGAAAGTATGTTAATTCATCATGTCTCTTGATGTGAATCAGGTTTTCCATGTTCTGATAAGCGTGTCCGACGTGTCGCCAAATCTCTTCTTCTTCTTTTTCTTCCTGAAATCTTGTTTTTTCCTTTTAGGGTTTTGCATGCAAAACGTGAGTGTCGTTTTTTGCTGTTTCAGGCAATGTAAAATGAGCAATTTGGGAATGAAACGGCACCCCGGATGTTTGGCCTTACAGACCCTAATTCTACCACCACATTATCTAACACGCGCTACGATGGACGGTGCTGTCTCTTTGTTGTCTAGACACACCTTTCATTTTTCCATTTGTTCATCGATCCTAACTTAATTGCGAGTGCGTGCGGGGTAGCCAGTACCAAAGATGCACCGATTAAAACAATAGGTGTTCCCAAAAATAATTAATTATTTCCTTTTCTGGATACAGATTTTTTTTTAATTGAGCCTTTATAGATAATTGAATCGATTTTAATTTAATTAATTTAATTATCTATTTAGTTATTTAATTAAATTGATAATATTTGTCAAAACAAGTCGATACTTTTATTATTAGAATTAATGTATTAAATTCTCATAATATTTTATTTTATTTTAATATTTTTATTTTAAAAATTATTACTTTTCTTTATAATATTATTTAATTATCAAACAACTTTCATATTTTATTAGTTTTATATCGTTTTTTACTCATAATAACATCATACTAACAGAATATAATAGAAAGGATTGTATAATAGTTAAATAATACTATAGAATAACTAATAGTTTTCAAATTATAAGAATTGACATAAAAAAAAGATATAATTAACCCTTATTATTATATTCAATATGTTTATTTTTTATTTTTAGTGATTTATATATTTCATGGATTACCAATATTTTATATGTAGTGAGATATAATTTCATTTTTTTCAAGAATTAAGTACTTAGACACGCAACTAAATTACGTATAAGATTTTATTGATTTTACTCTTTAACCTTAGTATTTGAGTTTGGACACACATTCTTTTTACTAAATTGAATATTTTTTATAATACTTAAATTGAAATCTTAGAAAATAACAAGTAGTCGATAGAAAGGAGGACAGTAGTCCCTAGTTCTTTATATTACCTTGTTATATAAAAGCTTTTACTTTGGGCTTTTAGTCGTGCTAAGAACTTCAATGTGAGAACTTGCTAACCTTTCCTTGGCCATCAAATGGGTTAGAGTGAGGAGCTCTTTCGTTTCTGTAGACTTGGCATCTTTGTTCACAATCCCTTCTCTTATTTCATCTTGTCTCATTGCTTACTCCTTCTGCTATTCCTTGTAGCTTCTTACACTTTCAATTCCACTAACCCCCATCCTTTACCTCTTTTTCTCCTTTATTCCTACCAAAAGTTATTTCTATTTTAAGAATTAAATTTCAAACTTCACTTGCCACCTTCTTCCCTTTTACCAAATATGGACTCTTGTAACCTGGATGATTTTCCTCCTTTTAACCCAGTCATCCCTTGCTTGATTTTTATAACTAGCTTCTCAATGTGAAGATGAGTTTACTAGGTTGGAATTGCTTATGGCTGAGCAAGTGGTCCGTAATAGGGGCCAACCAAAGGGTCCGAGGATGCCAAAAAGGTTGTCTAGTTATGAGAAGACACCAAGACAAAATCTATCAGCTTTCAAGGGGTTTAATGACAAGGGTTCTCCTGCTAGATCTATAATAAGGGATCTGTAGCAGGGGCTAACCATGGGGTCCTAGGATGCCAAAGGTTTTGATAATTATGAGACACTAAGGCAGAATTTATCAACTTGTAAGGGGACTAGTGACAAAGGTTCTATTGTTTGACCTACAACAAACACATAAGGAGTCATTAACCAAAAGCAGATTTAAGGAAATAACTTCAAACCTAAACATTCCTATCGACAGGCAACACGAGACTTTTCTTCTAAGAAGAATCTTAAATTTACACTTCCTTCTCTTAAAGTTAAAGGTATAACCATAACAGCTCCTCCTATTAAGATATTAAAGCAAAGAGCTGTAAGATGGAACTTTTATATGAGGGAATTCTTCATTCGGAAGAGGTTTGGTTTTCTTAGAATGAAGAAATGGGCAAGCAAGAATTAGACCAAACATGGTCTATTGGATGTAGTTAAATGAGCATGATTTGTGTCTCTTTAGATTTATAAGTGAGCTAGGACGGTAGAAATTACTTGAGCAAAGACCATGGCATATTCGAGACATATATGAGAGAAAGTGTAAGCTCAATCGTAAGCTCGAAGAACTTCCCTTCATTCGCTTTGTGAGAGCCCTACAACACATAGCTGGAAGTCCAAGGGCCCGTATGCCATGCCTTTCTTCCTATATAAGTGGAGGTTATGGTTGAATCTTGATTCAATGAAAACATAACATGTATGCATGAGTTCACGACTTTATTAAAGAGGATTGGTTATGTCAGGATTTATATGGAAACCAAATTTTAATTAGGAACTTCCAAGTGTTATCCTTATAATAAGGATAGATTATATGGAAAACTTACTAAATTTTGAAGTCATTGTCTCCTACCCATGGAAACTTACTTAAAACAAAGAGGAAAGGAGTGGAGGGAGACAGGGAAAAGGTTTAAGAGGGGTGATTACTATGAGTTGATAGGGATTACCTTTCCAAACCAGGACCAGTTGCAGGTAAAGCAAATTGGCTCCTTGGAGGTATGCATCAATATCTTAGAGGATTGTAATAAAGCATATTCTCTTGCTAAACTTGCGTCTAATGAGGGAGCAGGAAGCTATTTAGAGACTAACATATCACAATTTAAATGAAAAAGCTAGAGGCAAATCCACTAGAGGGGGAACATGTGAAAAAAAGCATACTTGATCTCGAGGGAAGAAGTAAGGGAAGAATGTAAAGATAAGGAACCCACAAGTTCCTATAGCAATTCAACATACCAAAACTCAAGAGAGGAAATAGCAGAAGACTACAAGGACAACAAAAAGGATTCTATAAGTTCTAGTTACAAAGTTGCAAAAGAGAACTTTAAACTAGAAAATAGGATTAGAATTAAGAGGAGGAAAGGTATCAATAATAATTCTTCTCAATGAATATATTAGCTTGGAATGTAAGAGGGATTAATTATCCCATTAAGCAGTTTGCTTTAAAGGAGTATATTTTAGGCAGTAAGCCTTTTATTTTAAGCCTTTTGGAAACAAAACTGAAAGCTTATTCTTGTGAAAGGTTAAAATCTCTTAGTAATTAATGGCATGTCATTAGCAATCATCAGTCATATTATAACTAAAGGATAGTAGTAGTTTTTTATCTTGATTACATTTAGCTAAGGTATTCAATGATTGATGATCAATTAATCCACATGCAAGTATTTTTAATCAAGAAAAGAGGGAGATAGCTATCATCTTTATTTATAGATTCAACTTAAACTTTCCAAGAATAGAGATTTATAAGAAACTAGATGAAATCAATAGCACAATTAGCCTTCCTTTGTTACTATTGGGTGACTTTAATAGCATGCTCCATCCTAATAAGGATGAAGGTAATTTCTATTAGAGGATTTAGACAAAGGACTTTAGGAACTATGTTTTCAATCTGACTCAAAGTTAGAAGGGAACTTCTTTACATGGCCTAATGAATAGCAGGGTAATTGTTTCTTAAGAAAGAAAATAGATCATGCCTTAATCAACAATAAATGGTAGAGTACATTCCCAGAGATTAAGGCCTTTTTTGATAACCCACTGTTTTCAAACCACTCTCCTATTATCATCCAATTCTCCAAAGTTGATGGGAGATATTTGTTTAGATTCAACAATTACTTAATGAAGCAAAAGAGGATTTAAAGAAGCTAAAAAAAGATGTTGAATATGAAAATTTAAGGGAAAAATCATTCATTTGCATGAGAAATCTTAGCTATGTGAAGGAGGAATTTAAAAAATTTAAATAGTTTAAAGTGTAATGACATATAGAAAAGAGTTAAGGAATTATAGGAGAAGCTGTTAGTAATCCAATTTCTGTGTTACCTAAACCCACTTAGTGAATAAATGACTCTACAAGAGAAAAAGGCCTTACAAAAGTATGGTCAGGCTCTTAAAAATAATAACTCCTTATTGTAGCAAAGATCAAGAATTTCATGGATTAAACACAAGGACAAGAATACGAGTTTCTTTTATAAAACTTGTTACAGATCAAGAATTTCATGGATTAAACACGAGGACAAGAATATGAGTTTCTTTTATAAAACTATCCTGTCAAGAAGGAATAATATAATAATAATAACCTCAATCTAAAATGAGGTAGGCATGCTTATTTATAAGCAGCTAGACCTTCTTCTAGAGGCATACCAAATAGCTAGACCTTCTTCAGGAGGCATAACTCTTCTTCTCAAGAATATTAGGCTCTACAACTGAAGCAAATTCTTCGAAACAACTACTTGTTTCTATCATTTAAAATCAAATTTTAGCTAAGGAAGTTGAGTTTCTTACTACCTATTTGCAAAACAAGATACTGAACAAGTGGTATTTTTGGTGAATCCACAAAAGGCCCTTGGTTTGGATGGATTAAATGCTTTTTTTGTTCAAAAAACTTGGCCAAATAATAGAGAAATTATTATTAAAGCATTGCAAAAATTCTTTAGCAGTAGCAGAATGCTAGGGAGATTAACAAGACCTATATTTGTCTTAGTATAAAATGCCAAGTCTTATCCTGCATGAAAGATTTCAAGCCAATAGCCTACTTTAATGTAATTTACAAAGTGATCTATAAGCTTATAGCAAATAAAATGAGGGAAGTATTTACTTGGATTGATCAATAACTCTCTAGGAGTTTTCATTAAAGGAAGGTCAATTAGAGACAACATCTTGTTGGTCCAAGAACTTCTAAACAATTACAATAGAAGGAAGTCAAGGAAGAATTATGTTATGAAAATAGACCTCTTCTAGGTTTATGACTTTATTAATTAGTAATGTATCTTTAATACCTTTAAAGCTTTTAGATTCCTTAGATAGATTTGTTATATGGGTGGAGTAAAGCATAACAACAGTTGCTTATGGTTTATTAGTCATCAGTGAGACTTATATAATTTCAAAGGAGAAAGACACATCAGACAGGGAGACCTTATCTCTCCATACATATTCAACTTATGTATGGAATTCTTAACAAGACTATTAAAGCCATTGATCGCAGGTGACAACAAGTTTTGAGTATCTCTTTAGGTGTAAGAAGATTAAGTTGGTCAACCTAGCCTTTGCTGATGATCTAATCTTATTTTCTAAGGATGATAGTAACTCTATGTCTCTCTCTCTTTATAATAATGATAACTTTGAACACCTGTAAATCTATCTCAGGTCTTGCTATTAATAGAGAGAAAAGTCACTTGATTTTATTAAAGAGTGCTTATTCACTCTTTACCTGGCTAAGCTTAATTACAAGGATAAGATGCAAGGGTCCACTATTTAATTATTTAAGAATTCTAGTTACTATTGAAAGACATTCATGCAGGGGTGTTGAAGAAGATCTAGAAAAGAACTACTAATTAAAATAGTAGAAGTTTAACCATAGCAAGAAGAGCCCAAGTGATCAACTCAAAGCTTAATGGAATTCGTATTCATTGATCTATATATCCTGTGTTTTTGTTAACCATTGTTAAGTTTATAGAAAGAACCCTAACGAATTTTTTATGGGCTGGTGACTCTACAAAGAAAGCATTGGCAAAGTTTAAATGGTAGGATTTATGTAGATCAAAAATGGAAGGCGGGCTAGGGATCAACTCCTCGAGAATCACTAATTAAGTTTTGCTATGCAAGAGGCTATGGAGGCTACTAAGTAATAAACAATAAGTACAATGAAAATGGATTCATGCTTATTACTTACAAAATGCTTGTTTATGGAGTATTAAACCAAATACTAACTCTTCCCGGACAATGAAAAATATATTAAAGCTAAGAAACCTAACTTGGTTGAAGGTTAAGAAGAGGAAAGGGAGTGGTGCAAACACCTCATTTTGGCGTGATAAATGTTTACAATACAGTCCCCTAATGGCATATGAAGAACTGAAGATGCTAATAAGATGTCTCCCTCTTAATATAATAGTCCAAGAAGTGCTAAATGATCATAGAGGATTACTAAAACAATTACCTTAACACCCAATCATCGTTGATACTTTAAGAACCTATTTGAACCCTAATAGAAAGTATTTTGTTCACTGTAATATAACCAATTTAGGTATGTACCCAAATTCTTCTTGTAATTATCTAATGAGAACTCATTGCCCAAAAATTCCCTGGTATAGTTTAATATGGTACAAGCAAGCCCACCCACGAGCATCCTTTATCATCGGGCTTGCCGTCAAAGGATGACTAACTACATTAGACAAATTATCAAGGTTTCTAAATGTTTTAAAGGATTGCTACCTATGTCAGCATAAAGAAGAAACATTAGATCACTTATTTTTTTACTACAACAATTCAAAATTCTTATGGGATTATATACTATGGTTGTGCAATCTCTCAACTCCCTAAGGTAGTTAGAAAGAAATTTTAAGCTGGAGTTGTCAACACAAATCTAATAAGAAGGGGGAGACCTTAATTTATAAGATTGCTTTAGGCTATCTACTTTACTACATATGATATAAGATTGATGAACGATAGAGTCATTGAGAGATTGCATATAAAATGTTTTCTAATTTTTATTATCACAAGGACTTCTATTCTTTCTACAGGTAATCCCATCCCTCGCTTCTATATAAAGAATAAATTTAGTGTACTATAAATCTCAAACATTACCAGAACCTATTCCACGTAAGGCTGGTTGCTTGCTATACTTCTTGAATAACATGAATAATAATTTTTTATCTAGCTTTTATATTCGGAGCAGAGTTGAATAATCCTCTTTTAATTGCTGATGCCAATTCATTAGTAGCTTTCGCCTATGTCTTGTAGTCAAATTGCATCCTACTACATTGTAGATGAAGCATGTAAGTCACCAGATGCAATCTTATTCTCCTTATTAGCTCCTCTATCAATGTTTTCTTAGATTTGGATAACAGTCAATTAGGTAATCAAGCTTTTCATATTTTTTCAGTTAAGTAATAAATCTTTTAAAATTTTCAATTGACTGATTAACGTTTTAAAAGTTAACCAAATAAGTTGAAAAGGTTGACGCCGCCCTTAACATTTTTGTTATGGTATTTTTTTGCTCTCTCAACAAGTTTACAAGCTCAAGACATCTCAACCACTAATCTGGCTCTATTTTTTGTCTTGATTCAATCTCATTTTTGTCCATTTTAATCAGGTTCTAGGTAGTTAAAATAGTTGTTCTGAGTTTATTTAAGTGTTCAAGAGATTGTTTGATCAAAGTTTTTAATTTTTTGGTGCTTATGTCCATTGTTTCAAGATTAGATATACATATATATCAAAACCATACTGTTATTGTTATTCTTGTTTTAATTTCAGTTTAGAATATGTATATTTGTTTCTGGGTGTTCAAATATAGTATTATAGTTTGTTTAATTCCTTAACTTAGCCACTAGTAGGTCTGTTCTTTTTTGGGTTTGATATGTTCAAGGATTAACTATAAATTTATATGAAATTTTGTAAAGGTCATTTTAATGATATAGTGAGGGTTCTTGTCATATAATTTTCTAGTTGAATAAGTAGCTCTTAACTTCTTCTTCTTCCTTCTAGTTCGGTTTACTCCTACCACTTAATATACATTGTTGGCCATAAAAAAATTTCCATGTTTGTCATTTCTGATTAACCTTTACCCTTTCCATTTAGGATTAAAAAAAATGAGTTCGCACTGGTCACCATGGCACTTGCAAAATTGGCCCAGCTGGTAAATTTATCATCTAGAACAATTACCTTCTTCAATGAGACTTAGGGATGACAGCTGATTCCATTTGGAAATTCTACAACTGAGGAAGTGTCCGTGCCTTAAAATGTCAAAAAAAATGATATTGCAATATAAGTAACCTATGTAGAAATCTTTGGGCAAGACAGTTGATTCTAACTCAATATGTCTAAAAAGACATGAAATTGTTACACTAATGACTATATAAGAATGTTTTTTTTAATGGATATCTTTCTTGATTGTGTGAACTTTGCTGTGATTATTAAGTTAAATGTAAACTATGACCTTATTTTTTGTACTAACATCTTTACCTCGATCAATATTAATTTCCATTGCATCTATTTGGGATGACTAGTAATTTGTATTTTAAGGTAGTTTTTTAACTTCTAAAGGCCATTATTGTTAACAAGAAATGTAGTCAAGACATTTTAACAACCAACCTTTATTGATTTGCTTTCCTGAAAATGTTCAACGCTAGGGCAAAAAATTGTTTTGAATCAGATGTGTGAAATATTTTGGCACCTTGATCATGTTTTTAATTCACCAGCTTATAACTTTTATGCCTTTTCAAAACTACAACTAATCCATCGGGTAAGACGTGTACCTTTGGTTAAGAAGATGCAAAGAAATAGAAAAATTGATCTCCATAAAGCCATACAAAATGATAACCACTTGAACTGAGGTCTAACCAACTGATTCTAAAAGCTTATATATTTTACAAGGTGAGAGTCAAAGCGTGGCTGTTGATTCCTAAAGATGAAGACATCATGCATGCATGTCTTTCCCTTTTTGCATGGCTTCTCCTAATCACTGCCAACAACATTCAAAAAATCTAGTATGAATATTAACACACATTTATCAAAGGCAAATATATAGTATTCATGAGAAAAATAATGGAATACAATAAATTTGAATTTCAGAAGGAGATAGGTAAGTTAACATTTAGAAAAATAAACCTACTCCATCATTTTAAGTGTCTGATGAAGAACCAGGTGTATTACCAAATGATTCCATGTACCAACTCTATCACCATAACTTTTCTGAATCAAATCAAAATATAAATTCAAAGTCTTTCTTTCACTTATTTATATTACTTCATTATCATCACAATTTGCACACGCTCCATCTTAATGAACCAACCAATGATGTGTCAGATGTTACAAATCTTATGTCAATCACATCTTATGTCATTATTTAAAGTTGTTCACAACATAACAAAACCTCTAATGACATCATTAGAACCTCCCAGGACATAACGTAAACAAATTTATATTTATAAAGAGAAAAACACTAAGATAGCAATTCAACATATAAATTTCCGCTTGGTTATTCACTATTATATTATGTATTAAAATTCAGTAACTTGTTTTAGTTTGACCATCACTAAACCAAAGAAGAGAAAAAGACACATTGTCAATTCCAAGTGAAAATTTAGACTTCAAAATTCGTTGTAAAGTCTTCAACAAACGGTTATCAAAAATAGACTTATGTAGGGTTCAACTCTCAGAGTTGATGCAATAACATAAATTCTAAAAGCATGGGAATAGGTTGTCAATAAATCCCAATAATAATTATTAACGAGAGGATTAGGATTGGAACTACTATAATGTCAAAGGTAAAGAAAGATCAGTGTTAAAAAGGGTAAAGGTTCTTAAATTAGAAAAAGAAGAACATATTGCAGCTGTGAAAGGCAGTGTAACATCTTCTCACCTAAGTTCCAACTAACTAAGCTTGTTGCCTTTAGCTAAAAGATCATGAACCACCAGTTCTCTGCCAAAAGTAACAAATCCAAATCCATGAGAACCATTAGTTGAATAGGCCCTCATGATTTGATGTTCAATGACTTCTCTAAATTGAGAAAAGAATTATGTGAGTTCATCTATACATTGCAATCAATACATCAATTTGATATAATCAAAGATACGCTATTCTCACTAAAATTAAAGGAAATATGCATACAACTTTTTAACTATTATTTACCTTCTATAATTGAATTTGGATTTCTGCTAACAAATTTCATTTTTATTATAAAATCTTTTGATGCAACAACATCTTTACGTATTATTTATTTGATTTTAACCTAAAGAATATGATGGCCATATCATATATTAGGAAACCACGTGATTGTCAAATAAATTTGCAAAATGGAACAAGGAATGAGCTATTCAATTCAATAATGCCAAAAATAGAAATCCCAATTATTTCCCATTGATGAAGTGTGTTTCTTGAATGATTTAATCAACAACCAAAGTATCTATATAGGTCACAAAGCCAAAGCCACAAGGTTCTCCTGTCTTCTGTCTTTCATTATCACAAAGTTTGTAATTTCACCATAATTACTAAAATATTTGACGAATCTTACTATATAGATAGAAACCAAAAAAAAAAAGGAAAACCAATGAAAAATCAAACAACAAACAGAACTTCAAGTATACAATAATTTTTAAATTTGCATAGGATGAACAAAACAAACTAACTAGTAGTATTCACTCCTGCTAAACTTCCTATAAATATCCTTCTGTAACATATTCAGTAATATTGAGCAATCTAATCAAATAGGTTTCTAAGAATTTAAATGACACTTCAAAAACACTAGTAAATTCTTATAGTTACTTCAAAAACAATAGAAACTAATGAAACCAAACTTTGGTAAACTAATAGAAAGAATTGGAATTAAGTAATTTCATTAACAAAACATAACTAGTTATATTTTTGGCATCTTGAGGTGTCTAAATTGAAAAGTGTATGAAAAAATTAGACGCAAATAAAATCAAGAAAACCAGTAATTAATGTTTATATGAAATTAAGAAAAAAAAAAGCATTTGAATTATATGTTAAAAATATATCATCTTGTCATCACAAAGGAACTAAACCAACATCCAAATTTTGGTTCTTTTCTCCATTTTCTCCTAAAATGGAGAACCAAAAAATATAAAAATGAAAAACTTCCTCATACCTAGGACTCACTCCACCTCCAATCAGAAAGATAGGTGTCCCCTCATCCTTAAATTAGTCATTAGAGTTTAATTCATCAGACCCTTCAAGGAGAATCAACTCTCTGCCTTATTGGTTCATTAAGATTCCAAACTTTAATGCAAGTTTTATGAGGGATTTTGATTTGAGCGAGAAAAAAATAGATTTCAAAGAAGAAAAAGAAGAAAAGAATTATGGGAACTGAAAAGAGGAATAAAAACTGTAGATTGAAACATGAGGAGGGATTTTGTTTGGTAGCTTTAAAAGAGGAAAATGAAGAAGAAGAAGAAGAAAAGAAGAAAACAATTAAGGGGAATCAAAGAGGAGCAAAAGCCCTAGATTGAAACTTGGGGAGGGATTTTGGGTGTCCCAAAGATACTGAACATAAAGGTGAGAAATCCAAACACTCATTTTACAAGCCTTTGCACCTTTCTACCAATTTATGTTGTTTACCAAAATAACCTTTTGACCTGCATAAATTTTTTAAACCTATTCACAGTATGTATTCAAAGAGATGCTTACACCTATCCATGGGCTTGATAGGGCTATTAAATTTGGGAAATGTAGTTAGTCCCCTTTTTTATTACAAAATCTCTATGTTCTAGTTGAATTTCACTAGTTAGAACCTCAAAAACCTAAAATTCATAGTATTTTTCAAAAAGAATATTTATACCTTCTTATTTCTTTTAAACTCTCTCTCTCTCTCTCTCTCTCTCTCTCTCTTAAATATCCTTCAGTAAAATTCCTTTTTTTAATTCCTTCTCTCCTAAGTAGAATCTCCACTCTCTTTTCCTACTCCTTTACCCCAAAACTTCAAAATCATCTAAGTGTGAGGCTTTTAATATCATTTTCTTTATTTGTTTATTGTTATTGTTTTATTGCTAGCTATCTTATTTCTTTACGTGGTCCAAGTTTTTTTGCTAAGGATAAAGGCTTTTGAAGTTTTAGGGATGTATCTCATATAATATTTAGGGTAAACGTTTAGCTCCTTAATTCCTATGTTTCCTTTTATTTTAATTTTAGGTTTCTTTCTTCATAAAATGTGTGCTTGTTTTTAAACTATCTTGTATGTCTAGGGTTTTTGTTTAGGAACATGTTCTAGTTCATATTGTTCAAATAGTAATCTTAAATTTAGTTTTTTTTATTTCTCTTACTAATCTTGTGATTTTTAGTGTTTTGTTATTATTGATCGAACCATATTTTTAGATACTAAAGCACTGAGGATGTATTAGAGTTAGGTTTCATATGTTTTTAGTTTCTAGAAATGTTGATTTTTCTTATTTGATCTAGTTTAGGTGCATATTATGTGTTTTGTTTTGCTTTTTATCCATTTCTTGTATGTTGAATAAGAATATATGTACTTGTGAACTTAGGCCTAAATTTTTAGTCTTTTTATAAGTTCGGTCTTTTATGGATTAAATGTAAGCCCATATGCAAAGAGTTACATTTGTTAAGGTTCATTTTAATATTTAAGCTCAATTAATTTGTCATTAATGCCTGTGAATTTTTTAAGTGCTTTTATGTAATTCTAGTTTATAATTTCAATACAATTTGTCAGTCCCATGTTAAATATCTAATTGAAGAGTCAAGATAAAAATTTTCCCTTAGCCTATGATTAAGACCCTTTATGTGAGATAATTTTTTTTTACAATTTAGTTAAAAATAGTATATTAAGGTTTAAAATATTTTTTAGTTAACTAAAAAAATCATTTGGGCCTTAACTCAAGATAGTTAAGTCCAAATAATACTTTTCAAAATTAATTGAGTAATGGGTTTGATTCAACAAAAACCTTAAAAGAAACTCATAAAAAGGAAATTTGAGTTTTATTTATGTTGATTTTGTTTCTTTATAACCTAATGGAGAGAAAAAGAATATAGCCTAATCCTTAGTAAATAAAAAATAGATGTCCATTATTCTATATGTATTACTTTAGTATGCTTTTTAAACTTATATCCAATTTTTGTTTCAAACCCCATTGTCTAAAAATTTTTTAGATTTGTATGACCACAAAGGTGAATAAAATATAATACTTAATACCTTTAATTTTTTACAATTGCACCTTTATCTCATTTTTTGAAAAATTCCTTTCTAGTTTCTTTCCTTTATGTTTTTTTTTTTTACCTATCCTTAATATGGTAAAATGATGGTTCCAGTGAATAAAACTTGAAGATTCTATCTCATTCTTGTTAGATGCACATTTAAGGTTAGAATGTTTTTGGAACCAATTATTGGAGCAAGAACACCATGGTTTTTAGTATGGACATCATGCTTTTGAGTTCCATACCAAATTTTAAGGTCAAAGGTTGAGTGATGAAGAAGTCATAGTGAATAAACTGAGAAATTTTGAAAGCTGGAAGAATTGGAGAAAGCAGGGTGAAGTTGCCTCCTTTATCATGTTCGTGTAAGGTGTACGATCATGTAAGGTGCATGATGGTGCAATTCCCCTTAATTACATTTTTTATCACGATTGTGGACTCTGCATGGTTATGCAATTCCCATAAACTACCAGGACACAATATTCATGCATTTTTTATGTTTTAAAGCTATTTTTAGCATTAGAATAGGTATAAAACCCTAGGAGCCACCTAAGAGAAAACACTAATATGTCAGTTAGAACAAGAGAAAAACAAGATTAAAGATAAAAAAAACTCAAGAACAACTCCAATTTTCTAACACAAGGGCAAGAAGGAGAAGACATTCAATTTGCAATTCTTTTCTTTTCTTCTTTTCTTTCTTTGCCTTTATATGTTAAATTTTAATATTTGTGATTTGATCATATTTATGGGTTCCTAAACTTCCTTTAGGGATTAATCTTGATTTTTTTTGTTAAACTCTCATCTTATTGATTCAATACATATATACTTTGTGATTATTGTTCTTATTATCTTATTTGAATCGAGAGATTGACATATTACAATTCAATTTCTATCTATTTCAATTAGGATTATTAAATTAGATCTCAAGAAAGGGTAGTTAAATTCATAGGATATCTAAGGTCAAATATCATTCAATGAATAAGGTGAGGGGAAGACAAAACAAGGACAGAAGTAATTTCTAAATATTTATCATTGTTCAATCTTAAGTCCACTACTACATTCTTAATTTTTCAATTGTTAATTTGTTTTAGTTTTGTTTAATTGCAACCAATTTATTCTATTATTTACCCTAAAAAGGTGTAACTTAAGTTGTTAGGTGACTAATCACGATCCTTGAGGAAATGATCCTAGTTATACTATAAAGATATGACCCGTATACTTGTAATGTAGCACACATAATGTAACAAGTTTTTCACGTTGTTAGGAATTATGGATTTAAAATCATATAAAATTTGAGTTCTTTGGATTTGAGGAATTGGATACATTTCTTTGCGCAACTATAGGTGCATGATCATAAGGATATCAAGGAGCTCAAGTAAGCTCATAGACACAACATTTTCTAGCTTCACAAAGCAAGAGAGGGTTATTTAAAGAGTAAAGTGTTAAGAAGTAATAGATAGTTAATAGAGGCGAAATGAGACCAAAGAGGGTGGAAAAGGACCCTTACTGACTTTATAAGGTTGGGATTTAATGGTAATCAATAGGAGATCATAAGACCTCAAGTTCAAACTAACAATTTCAAGATTAAACCAGCTTTATTGAACATGTTGTAGACCAATGTTCAATTCTATGTACTAGCCAATAAGGATCTTAATGCTTATTTGGCTAATTTTTTAGACATATATTATACATTTCAATACAATGTTTTGCTAAAGAATGTAGCCAAGATGAGGTTATTCCCATTCAAGTTAAAAGATCGATCCAAAGCATAATTTAATTCTCTAAATTATGAGAATGTGACAACATGGGAGCTGTTAGTGTAAACCTTTTAAGTAAAATATTTCCCTTTAATAAAGATCACGAGAATCATCAAAGAGATCACAAAACTTCATCAAATAATAAAGAATATTTATATGAAGCATGGGAGACATTCAAAGAGTTGAAAAGAAGCTTCTCATACTATAACTTACCTAAAAACTTTTGGTTATAAACTTTCTATAATGGAGTCAATTATCCTACAAGAGGGACCGTTGATGAAAAATTTGGTAGTTCATTGATAAGGAAGACAGTAAATGTTTGATAGGGAAGAATTTTATGGTATTTAGATATATGATTCATTATGATTTCATCCCTATTTTGATGTTAAAGTTCCTAATTTGTGTTCCTGTTGAGTTTACAAATAGGATTGATCTTTGGACAAAATTTTTAGCAGAAAATACCAAGTTTAGAAAACATTTGGAGAAGAATTAGCAAGGGAGTCAAATTTTGGAGCATCAATGGTGGGTTTCAATGATGTTGTTAATACCATAAAACTATTATTGATGGATATAGCCCATATCCTTTAACATGGGTTTAATATAAGGGTTGTTGATGTCCTCTTAAGGGCCATTAAGTAATCTAAAAAACAATATTTCCCCGTAAAACTCAACTATTTTTTCATATTTTCCTTCCCAATCACCTACAACCCTAAATAGGACATATAAATATATGAAAGGGAGACGATTTCAGGAGTTTTCTAGCTCCCATTTAAGCAATCATTTGTTTCCTCTTTTTTCTTTGTCTTGGTTTAGGTTTTACTTTCTTTCTTATTTTAATTGGTATTTTTGTTTAAAATTTTTATTTTAGGCCAAGATTGTATTCAGTTCTTTTGATTTGATTTAGAAGATATTTTATGGATTAGTAGGTTATAATTGTGATAATTGAATTGGGATTTGAATGGGTTTTATGTTTTATGATACGATTGAGTTGGAACTCTAATTTAATGCCAAGAATTAGGGATCATATTGTAGGATTAGCCATCCTATTTATGATTTCTAGTTTAAAAGCTAGGTTTGAGCTTTTATTTCATAGTTGTTTGAGCTTTTGTTTCATAGTAGTCATTAGTGATTACCATAAGTGGCAATAAGTTAATCAATTTGGTATAATAGACTTAATAAACTTAGCCTAGAGTTTTTATTTTTTATGTTATATGATTTGTGCATGTGAGATTATAGCTTAAGTTGGCTACTCTTAGTTTTTAATGTTGTTACACCTTTAATATAAAAGACGCACCCTAGGTTATCATGTGTTTAAAGGTAAATTTAAGGTTATACTAGATTTATCTAAAATAGGAGGAACGAGAACGAAGGTCAGACCTAAGTTTATAAGCTAGCATCTCAATCATAACATAATATACATGTTTTTAGTGATTAGTTGTAATTCATGAATCCTAATAATATCTTTTACCTATCTTTTGTTTTTTTATTTATTTTTTTTTTTAGCTTATGTGCTATGATTTCTTTAGTTATATTTTTCATTTAGTTTAATTCCATCACTAAAGAGGTTTATTTTGATTTTTTTCCTTCTTTTGCAAAATATTTGAAATAACTTAAAAACATTACCAGTTCTCTATAGAATCGACCCAAACTTTCCCTACTACATAGTTAGGAGATTAGGTTAGGTATTTATTATTTGGTAGCTTACAATAGTTTCACCAAATTTTTGACGTCGCTACCAAGGAGTTGGCATAGTATTTTGTTATTTTTTATGTTATTTTTATTTTTATTTTTTTTATATTTTTCACATTATCTTCTTCTTCTTTTTTTAATTTTATAGCTTTTTCAAGTTTTAAGAATTTTAAGCAATGATGGCTCATTATCATTTTGTTTTTAATTTTGATCTTTCCTACTATCATGATTCTGACAAGAAGTTTAAATTTCTTACTACTTCCAGGTTGGAGTAATAAGTGATGAATCTCATATCTTTAGTGGAGTAAGTAATGATGGATGAAGAAGAATTTAAGGTATATGATATTTGCTCATTTTCAAACTATGTTACTTGTATATGTCATATATTGCAAGATTCGTAGTCGTATGAATTCAGTTCTTCACTGAGGTGCTACTAACGACAATCACACTTCCAACCTATGCGTTCACCTAGACCATCACCACCACAATCTGTCATAATGTCATTAGAGGAGATTGTAGAGAGTTTGGCTATAAGCATTGTTCAATTCTAGCAAGAAATGAGGAGTAGCTTGAAGAACTTAGAATATCAAATAAGCTAATTGGTAGATGTGGTCGAGAACATACAAGTCCAAGAGTCTACAAGCACTCTTAGCTAATCAGAGAGAGACCCTAAGGAGGAGGTATGCTATTTCATCAAGGAGTGGAGAACTAATGGAGAACTCAAATGAAAAGGAGGAAGGACAAAAGAAGTAAGGAATGAAAAAGGAGACAGTTCACGAAAAGGAGGCAGTTCATGAAAAGAGGTTGGATGAAAAACCTTCGAAGGTAAGTAATACTTCTTTTAGTATTACTAACCAAATTTCTATTTCTTTCCTACTAGGTTTAAGAAAGGAGAAGACGAGAATAAAGAGGAAGAAGTCAAGATGAAGAGCAAGCAAGATCAGCATGATGCAAAATTTTTGAAAGAGTTATGGATGAGTAAGTTAAAGTTAGAGGGTGATGAACAAGATAAAAAGTTTCCAAAATCATCATTTAATCTACTATAAAGACCGTCTTGGCTAAAATGAGATATCCATAAAGGAGGGAGGACTTTGGATTATGATAGAGAAAGAATGTAGCTCCACGTCTTTAACGTTATGCGACATCCAACGGATTATAATTCCAGTTCAAGGGAAGTCGTCAAGGACTTATCCATTAATTTGAGCATTTTACCTATTGGGCTCAACTTTCCATTTTACACTAGATGATGTATGAAATAGGGATCAACCCAACTGTTGCATTGGTTAGGTGACATTAAAATTAACGGGTGTTTGAAATGATTTTTACTTTTAAAACCAACGTACTTTTTAGGCAAGTGCACCTATCACAAAAGTAATAAA
>JAOXYD010228298.1:0-18215 GCA_028565735.1 Pinacopodium congolense
TTCAATTTAATTGCCATTATCTTAAAATTTGACCTTCAAACTCCAAGCTTTCCATAATGGATTCTTCTTGAAACATTCCTATCTCTAAGATTAACATCATAAACTCAATCCATTAGTGGTTAAGCATGTTTTGTTATCATCAAAACAAAGATTGGAACCTCCCTTGGTTCAACACAATTCAAGGTGCCTTGCACTTCCTTTTATTTTCAAGCTCCTCGATGTGGTTGTCAACCACCTCAAATTTTTGTCTTGCTCCTCAACTATGACAAGTTTTGTTTTGCTAGCCTAGCATCTATATCCATTAAGGTTTACCTTGATTTGCATCTCCATTAACTGGATTGCTTGGTTTTTCCCTACATGGGTGGTCTCATATTTCCTGCATCGATCATCTTTCAGGAAAAATAACAAACATAAAGAAAGAACTTACTTGGATATCATCTTAATTAGAACTTTGGATTTGTTGTTAACACAGTCAGAACCTTGGTTCTGATACCAACAGTTATAGGCTTGAACTTTTAACTTTGCAAACCATGTGGCACTAGTAAACTCCTTTGACTTGGGAATGCCTTCTTTAAATACAATACTAGTTCAGCCTTCTCATAAGTACTTCTTAAAGTACTTCTATCAAAGATTTGGCACAATCTATAAGAAATATGAAAGATGAAAAGAAAACAAGAGAACTATCAATCAAATAATCTATACAATATTGGGTGTTTTTTACAATGAGAGGAGTGTCTATACAAATGAGACCCCCAGCCCTAGCCTATTTATAACCTCCACCCTTGAATAGAAGACTCGGTTTGATATAATCCTATAACTTATAATGAGTTTCTAGAATCATCTATACAAATATCTCACTGATCACTCCGCCAATCAAGGAACTAATTATTCTATCTAGATTTTTCCACCCACTCTAATCTTGTGTAGAATCTTTTGAAGAACTTTAAGGTCAATCAGTTAATATAGCTTCCTTAGTAAGGCAAATTTTACTACGTGACACAATGGAGGCTTAGAAGTTTAACCACCCTCTCCCTAGTTAAAGATCAAAAGATGTGAAACCAAAAATGGTACGTGGTCTAACCTTGTAATTCTTATGGCCCTGACGAGGTCTAACATTAACTATTTAATATGGGGTGACTGTTTATTAACTACCCATATGAAATTTAGTCCAAAAATTGCTTTTTTAACCTCTAAAACTTTTAACACACATAATTTAAATAAATAATTTAAAATTTAATTGATAAATTCAATTCAAATTATTTTAAGATGTCTTTATTTTTACTAACTATTGTTGTCAAATTTAAATCAAGTTATAACACCTAAAGTTAAACTTTCAACCTTTTAAGTTATAAGACATGTAGCTTTGATCTGTTTTCTTTTGTTAACTTATGGCTGAGGTTAATTGATTACCGAGATTCAAATTTATATATTTTTTATTTTAATTTAACCTTACTATAAAATAAAGAAATATTGACTTGTAAAAAAAGAGAAATTATTTTATTTTATTTTTACTGTACGTGATATAATCATATATTAATTTCCCATATATTTCATATATTTTCTATTAAAAAATATTAATAGCACCTAAAACTTTAAAAAAAATTAGGTTTTTTATCAATTTATAATAACTTAATTTAACTGATGTTAAAGAAAGTTAAATAAATTTATTAAAAAAATAAAAAAATACACGACTAGTCCCTAGAAGGACAAAGCCTTTTCATAACAGTTGAACAATCAAAGTGTTGCCTTATTTGTTTATAGTTTGCATCCTTGGATGAACGGTAAACTAGAAGTTAGCCAAACCTTTTGTATCTCGTTAAAAAATCACTTGCTCTTCCTTAAGTGACAACCTTGGCAGTTTGGCCATAATAAGCTCCTTAATCCAAGCTAATAATAAGGACTTAAAGTTGTCCTTATCCATCGTCTCCACTTTGATCTACAGTTGTTTTTCTCCTTCCATATGGTATAGACATAAGCATTGACCCCCATCTTAAAAATGGTATAGACATCTCGGACTAAGCCATTGGTTGAGGAGCACCAGTTGATAGTAGTAGACCAATCAATCAAGTGAGTGTGATGATCTCAAAGATTTCCTATCGCCTTCCATAGCTTCTCAAAGAAATGGCAATTGAAAAACAAATGGTTCCTAGTCTCCTCCCCCCTTAACATAATAAGCATCTCTTATCAATCTCAATCATGCAATCTTTGTTCCTATCCAAAGTTGTTAATATGTTCTTAATGGCTAACAAGAATATGAAAGTAGTCTTTAGACAACAATTCTTGAAACAGGCCCATCTTGACCATGAGATTTGTGGGGGGTGATTAATAAGTAATTCTTTATAGGATCTATCTGTAAATATGCCTGATGCATGTCTACTCTAGATCACCTTTTCATGAATTTGCAAGTTTAGATTATAACTTTGAAGAAACTTCTCAATGCCTCTGCTCCTAGTAAATTACAACTCCATCTCTCTTATGAAAGCATGGTATGAACTTTGGCTTGCTAGGGAATTATGTCTTTTAATACTTGTAAGGAAGGTACCAGCTTAAGAGGGCCATCTTTCGACCAATTATTAGTCTAGAGGAATGTGTTAAAACCATCACCAATAATATGAACTAGGTGTTGGTGGAGCAGGTTCCTGCTTCTCAAAAGTTTTGCATAGTCCACCTGCTTTTAGTTTTGGCATCTATCTCCCATAGGCTTCTAGAAGTAGGTACGCACCCACAAGACACAGAGGGATCATTTTTCTAAGTATAGTAGCCAAGTTTGTCTTGCTAGACTAAACATATTTGTTGAACTCATATAGTGTATGCTTAATCCACCTTCAATCTTTGCTCTACATACTTTATTGCAATTTACCTTGGCTTAAGCTTTCTTGTTAAAATCTCCTCCTCATAAGAAATTTTTTCATGTAGTGCTCCACAATCTTTAATAACGTTTTCAAGAGTGTAAGGTGGGCTATTTAATAAATATGAAGATTTATAAAGATAGATGAAACCAGTCATAGCCTACCAGTAAAAGACAATGATTTGTTGCACCAGCATAACATTTTTCTTTGGAATCTATCTAAGGGACCGACATAGTCTCTGAGTTAAGGCTTACTAGATATGATGGGAAGGCCAAGGTATTTAGCCAGAATTGGCACCCTTTTTTTACCCATAACCCTCTGTAATTCACTAGTTAACGAATGACCAAAATCTGACAAGATGAACTAGCTATTTTCAAAATTGAATTATAGGCCAAACGTTATACTAAAAAGAACAAGAGAATTCATACGGGATTGGATAAATCATTGATCAGCTCCACTAAAGAGAATGACATTTATAAGCATACTAAAGGATTGCTAGGTAATGCAACCCATTTTCAAATTGATGATACTTGGAGGGAATTCCATTCCAATAAACATTTCCTGAATGAAATGCCATTTTACCCAGTTATTGGCTTTGCAAAAATCCACCTTGATTTCACAATTCTTCTTAAGCTTCTTATTTCTATTAAAGAGCCCTTGAGCCAATAGAATATTATCCCCTATATTCTTTCCTGCAATGATTATAACCTAGTTTGGACTTATCAAAGATGGGAGTACCTTCTTTGACTGCATTGTAAGGATTTTGGAAATAATCTCATAGAATGTGTTACAGTAAGAAATTGGCTTTAATTCACTAAGTTTAGTGGTATTATGAACTTTAGGAATCAAGAAAATGTGGGTTTTATTTACCTTGCTAAGTAAATTAGAAAATTGGAAGAATTCATAGACAATGACGATTACATTATTTTTCACCCTTGGACATGCTTTATGAGAAAAGAAATGGTTTAGGCCATTAGGCCGGGAGCCTTTTCTTGATTGATCCTTTGAAAACATTGTTGGGTTTCTCTACAAAAGAATAGTTTTTAGAAAAGGATTTTTAAGGTTGATAGACCACAGGCACTCCTCTATCTTTTGCAGAGATCTGTCTATAGTGCCTATGGTATATGAATCCAAAAAAGTCTTTTCTAAAAACTATTATTTTTACAAACAAACCTAATAATGCTCAAAACAATCTATTTGACTTCATTCTTATTTTTCCTTTTTTTTTTTTTAAGTTTAGTGAAAATGGATTGTGTATTTGAATTTTTGTTTTTAGTTATGGTTTAGATTTTGTTTCTTATCTTATGAAAACTACAATAATTAGGTTTTGATTTTTGGTTTTTCATTTTTTATTAATTAGATATTATTACTAATTAAAATGAACTATTAATAAGGATTATGATAAATATCATTTATTTATTTAATTTATTCCATTTATTTTTATATTTTTGCTTATCTAGATAGAAATTTGAAGATGGATTTATTGGATTTACGACATAAAAAGGTATATTGTTAAAAATTACGAGATAAAAGGACAACTTTTCTATTGTTAACATGATGGCACTTGTTCTCGAAGGAAGCTAGGTGATGTATGTGATGATCAAATGAGAACATTATAATGAAATAATTTGATCTTTCTACTTTATCAACTTATTTTCTTTCCATATTTAGAAATTCAACAGCAGTTCTTTATAAGCGGATTGGATGATGAGGTCTTTTGTTGAGGTGGTTTTGATCGTGTTACTCTTCTTATCCAAAGACTTGTCAAAAGTTATATGGCATGCTCGTTTAATACCTAGAGTTAATTTTCATCATTGGCTTGCAACAAATAATCGCATCCCTACTATGTCATTTTTAAAAAATTGTGTCTCCTTTTTTAGAGAAGACATTTAAGAATTGTAATCATCAAATTCATTACAAAATATATGATTAAATCAATTTAATTTATGTGCTTTAATTAAAGGTGATAAGATGATAAAAGACACAAGAATTTAAAAAGCTCAGCCAATATTTTATTGATGAAGGCATTTCCTTTTATAGGCTTATTAAAACTAAATTAGGAAGCTATTAGAAGAAATATAAGGAAATAATCAGCAAGCTCAGAAAGCTAAAGAATGCTGGGCTTTATATCAGACTAGAAGGCTCGTCCTCTTTGTTCTATTATTCTAATGGATTCGGAAATAGTTGAATCAAGAACAACATCTTCTACTCTAGTCCAGTGAATGAGAAGTCTAGTGAGCCTAAATATAAAGGGCAAGAAGACTCCATAAGAAGTCTCTAGTGGCAAAACTTGTGTACTTTGTCTATGTTGACTTTAGTTTCTCCAAAACCCTAACCTAGATATAGACACCGTTTCCTCCTATCCAGCAATAGACCATGAGCTTGAACCTTGTCCCTTAGAAACTTGTAAGCCTTTATATTTCGATAACCCCCCGTAAGCCAGAGTATACACATCGTGTAAACCCAACTTAACTACAAGACTTTGAAACGAAGACAGTGGCAACGCTTTGGTAAAGATGTTAGTGAGTTGCAAGATAAAGGCTACTAGAAGGAGGTGAACTACACTAAATCGAATCTTTTCATGAATAAGGTGACAATCGATCTCAATATGTTTCGTTCTTTAATGAAGGATTGGATTTTTGAAATATGGATGGCTAATTGGTTGTCATAGTACAGGTAGATGGGTCGTGGAAGCACAAAACTAAAACTTTTAAGAAGATAGAAGAGCCACTAAAGCTCACAGGCGGAGGCTAGTGCCAGATATTCTGCTTTAGAAGACTTACGAGAGATTGTCAGCTACTTCTTAGTCTTTTAGAAAACCAGAGAAAAGCCGAGAAAGATGTAGAATCCTATTACTGATTTGCGACTGTCCAGACAAGATGCCTAGTCAAAGTCAGAAAAAGTTCAGAGTTGGAGTGAGCAACCACAACGAAAGAATAGTCTTTAGCTTGGAGCATCTTTAAGGTAACATAATACTTTATGCACTACTTATATGTGTTTATAAGGTGGTTTATCAAGGAATTGAGAAAGCTGTTGTACAGAAAAACTAATATCGAGTTTTGTGATCGTTAAGTACAAAAGTTTGCTAATTAGATGTTAGAAAGCAATGATGTCAGGGTAAGGCTCTCTAGAGACGATCAAGTTTAAGGCTCTCTAGAGACAATCAAGTTAGTGTTTAGAGCCATTGGTGTCGAGGAGGGCTTGTAGTGAATGAAGCAAACTTCATCCAAAAGGTCCATAACGTATTTCGTTGGGACAAGTTAATTCTAAGAGAGGAACATAGAGTTTAAGGCCAAAGAAGTACTTAGCAGGGCCAAGATCTTTAATTTTAAAAATAAGGTCTAAAAACTGTTTTATGGATGTAATAAGATGAATATCACTACTAGTTAATAACACATCATCTACATATATGGGCAGGGTAATGAAGTTGTGGCTTTGGTTTTTGATGAACATCGAGTAGTCTGAGGTAGCCTGAAGACCCTATTAAAATAAGAGTAGAGATAAATCTAGCATGCGATTGCCTGCTAGCCTATTTAAGTCTATAAATGCTCTTGTTTAACCTACAAACCATGTAAGGATATGGAAGCCGTAGGCCTGGTGGTGGCTTAATATAGACTTCTTCATAGAACTCACCATGCAAGAAGGAATTATGAATGTCAAGTGGGTGTAGGTGCCAGTTGTGGGAGGCAGTGAGAGGAAGCAGGAGTCTGATGGTGTTGTGATTAACCACTAGGGAGAAGGTTTCAATGTAGTCCAAACCAACTTACTAGGTGAATCCCTTAACTACAACTCTGCTTTTGCATCAATAAAGGGAGCCATCAGGATTGAATTTGAATATGTGCATCCACTTGCAATCAATGGAAATATTTCCTTTTAATAAGTAGGTGAGTTCCCAAGTATTATTAGCTTCTATTGCCGGTAGTTCCTCATTCATTACATGTTGCCATTCCTTATATTATATAGCTTCATGATAAATAGAGGCTCTTTAAATGAGCTAAAAGCCATTAAAAAGGCTTTATGAAATGGTGACAAGATCTGGTAAGAAAGAACAGTGGAGAGGGTGTAAGGAGAAGTATGGGGCAAGGAGGGTAAATCATAGTCCAGTAGGTAAGAGGGAGGTTTAATTAATCTAGTTGAACAACGAGGCTGAGGGCAAGGAGAAGAAGATGATAGAACTAATTTTAATGTTGGCAGTATAGGTGAAGGTATAGGAGAACATGAAGAGGGTAAGAGTTGAAAAGGAAAGATATCTTCATAGAAAGTGACATCTTAGGATAGAAATAATTGTTTTATGTCCAAGTCTAATAGCTTGTAGCCTTTGTTCATATAGAAAAACCAAAAAACATAGCTTTTCTTGCTTTAGGATCTAGTTTACCCTTACTTGCTTCTTTGGTTGAGGCAAAGTAAAGACAAACAATGACCTTTAAGTGAGCAAGGTTGGGATTAATACTAAAGAGAATAGAGTATGGGGATTTGCGGGATAAAAGAGGGGTAGGGATATGATTGATAAGATATACTGCATGAAAAATGTATTTAGACCAGTATCTAATAGGGATATTGGCTTTCATTTTTAGAGCTCTTTCCATATTTAGGATGTGCTAATGCTTTCTTTTATCCTTGCCATTTTGTTAGGGTGTTTTATATATATGATTTCATGTAGAATGCCATTTTTTGCCCAAAAAAACTGTCATAAGGAATTTAACTCCTTAATCACTTCAGAGTCTTTTTATGTTCTTGCCAAATTTTCTTTCCACATAAGCAAAAAAAAAAATTGATCAATTCTCTGGTTTCAAGTTTATGCTTCATTAAGTGTATCCGGGTCATGCAGCTATGATCATCAACAAAGGTTAAGAAGAATCTATGCCCATGTATTTAAGGCATTGGACAGGATTCTTAAATATTGACATGAACTATATTAAAGTAAGAAGGTAATATAGATGCTCAAATTGAAAGGTGGTTTCTTTGTCTTACAAAGTGAGAAATTCACATTATGTTAAATGTTGAAAGTAAACAGAAGAATCAAAACTAGATAGTAGTTTGAGTCTTTGATTTGAAAGATGCTTGAGTTTTTTGTGTCAAAGGTCGTGTGATTGTGAGTGGCTGTGAACAGATTATGTTGACTTGTGTAGGGTAATAGATAATAGAGTCCATGTGATTGTTTGCTAAACCAATTTTCCTCTAGGTCTTAGGTTCCTAAATTACACAAAAGTCAATGGTAAAAGTTAGTGTGCAATTTGAGAAATGTGTAAGTTGGCTAATTAAAATAAGGTTAAATGAGAAAATAGGGACATAGAAGACATAGGTCAACATAAGAGAGAAAATGTGAACTGAACCAATGTGAGTGATAGGTGCTTGTTGCCCATTTGGAAGTCTCATAATCATGTTTTCTCTATATTATGTGCATAATTGCAGGTGGAAAATGATGTGATTTGTGGCACCTAAGTCAAGGATCTAGCTGAAAGACCAAAAGGAATGATTATCAGGTGAAAGAGTACCGATAGTATTCTTGCAGATGGTGTTAAGTTATGGCAAGGAAATTGGATTGTTTTTATTGTCCTTGTCTTTGCTGAGTAACTCCTTTAATTGCTGATATTCTTCTAGAGTCAGGTTGTAGTTAGGAGTAAAGAGGGTGTTTTCATGGAAAGTTCAAGTACCATCAGAAGTTGATTCAGTGTTGAGCTTTACCTAGTTGACAAATTTGAATTTTGTCCTTAGATTGTCTCTTGACAGGTACCCTTGACACCCATAATATGTGCATAGGGGTTTTTTAGTTGATTGATAAGATTTGCAAGTGTTTGATTTGGTAAAAAATGCCTGAGATTCATAATTGGTAGTAGTGGGTGATGGTGAAAGGTATAAAGAATTAAGTTGTTTTTCATTTTGTGCGACCATGGATTTTTTTAAATATCTAGTAAGGGATCCATTAACAGGATTTGGGATCTAATAGTGGCATAGGAATCATTGAGCTCCTTTAATAAATGGATAACACAGTCATAATCTTTATAGGATCTAATAATAATCATAACATCACAGGTGCATTGTGGCTGACATCTACATTTAGCTATAGATCTCAGTTTAAAAAATTCATTCCATAACATTTTTAAATGAGTGTAGTAGTAAGACACTGTCATATTACCTTGTTTGAAACAATAAATCTCTTCCTAAATATCTAAGATACAAAATAAATCCGCCTGGAAAAATCTATCAGGTAGGTCTTTCTAAACATCTGCTGTTGAATCCAACCAGATAACACTATATGCTATTGATTCAGTTACTGACCTTATCAACCATGACAAAACCATAGTGTTGTATCTTTCTCAATAGATATATATATAGTCATCTCTGTATGGCATGTCAATGCTACAATATATGAATTTCAATTTATTTTTTGATAATAATACCATTCTCATTGACCTAGATCATAAATGATAATTTTTTCCTTTCCAAATAAATGACACTAAGATGAGAGAAGAGTTTTCATTAGGATGTAAATATTAGGGGGAAGCTGGGTGATCTTTTGGTCGTATAGTGGGTTGAATTTGGTTTGGATTTTGATTTGCATGATGGTGATGGCCGGTGCCTTGGTGTCTATTGACACTTGTATAACTAAGACCAAACATCCTGATTTAAGATAATAATAATAATAAAGAGACTTACAACAGATCAAGGTGATAAAGAAAGCCAATTGGCGAGTAATGAAGAATATGTTGGGCAGAAGCAAACAAAATAGAAATGCCATTCAGGGCTACTAAGAAAAGAAGGTATGCTCTGATACCATGATAAAATGTCAAAAGGCACAAGAATTAAAAAATCTCAGCCAATTTTTTATTGGTGAAGGCATTTCCTTTTATAGGCCTCTTGTAATTGAATTAGATACAACTGAATTAGGAAGTTGCTAGAAGAAATACAAGAAAATAGACAATAGGCTTAGAAAGCTAAAGAATAAACCCAAACAGTACATCAATATGATAAATATAACAAGATTTATCGCTTAATGCTCATCTCTATCTATTTCCTAGTAGCCGCATACCTCTGTATATTAATCATGTGAAGTAAAAATATAGAGTGTATAAGGATATGTCATGTTGTTATCCTTATCAAAACAAACTATAGCAAATGTATTGTTATCCTTATCAAACTTATTGTCATCTTTATCCTGACAAATTATAACAACCTCCCTCAAATTGTACTGGTCTGTTAAGAAGAGACAATTTGGATCGCAAAAATGAAAACCAAGACTTGGACAATGGTTTGTTAAAACATCGGCCAATGGATCTTCACTATAAATATATTGAACATGAAGTTGTTTATTGCTCACTTTTTGCTACACCAAAATGAAAATCTATTTCAAGATATTTTGATCTTGAATAGAAGATGTTGTAGTAGTGAGGTATATCACACTATGATTATCACACCATAGATTTGAAGTAGAATAATAAACGCTAATTTCGTGCATTAAGGAACATAACCATTGAAGTTCAGTTCCAGTTGTTTTCAAGGTTCTGTATTCAGCTTCTGTTGAAGACCTTGATACTGTCTTTTGTTTCCTTGAACCTCACAAAACCAGATTATTATCCACGAAAAAAAAAAAAAAAAGCAAAACCAGTAGTTGACTTCTGATCATCAACATTACCATTCCCATCGGCATGACTATATGTTGAATTTGTTATGAGAATTCCTTTTGAGAAATAAACCATGATTAGATGTAGCATTTAAATATCTTAAAATCCTATTTAGAGCCATTCAATGATCAATTATGGGTAAGTACATAAACTGCGAAAAGCAAATATTAGGACAGGTAAGAAATAAACGTTCAATCCACCAACCAATTTATTGAACAAAGTGGGACCATCAAACCTCAAATCATTGGTAGTTAGCTGCTATTTAAGATTGATGGAAGTTGATATTCCATTTGCTGCCTCCATCTTAGCTTGAACTATCAACTCTTTGAGATTTTGTTGTATATGATTAAGATTTTATTGTAACCTGTATATATGCTGTACATGGCAAAATAGCAAGGAGCATACACATTTATGTTGCTCACACAGATTTCTTTAGAATCACTTATTAAAGAACATTGTTGGGTTTCTCCGCAAAAGAATAGTTATAGTCCCCATGGAATGATACCATTCAATATGCTGCTACATTATTACACAATTGGTTTAAAGGCTTAAACGGTCCAAGAAAATTACACTTAATTCGTCTTCCAAGGATGAACCTTGTGAATGGGACTAAATGGGACTCAATGTCTTGTCAGCGAAAATCCATTAATAGATTCCACTATCAATAACAACCTTGTTAAAATAAAATTATAATGAAAATTGTTAAACTCCCCTCCATCTTACTGTCTTTACCAGTTCATGGAGCTAACTGAAACTAGCAGGAGGGAAGAATCTTCTCTTGGTTTAGAAATCACCAAAAGACATAACAGGAAAAATTGAAAACTAGGAGCCAGAGAGAAACACTTCCACATACAAACAGAAAGTATATATATGCATATAACATAACGATTTTGACATTACAGAATACTCCGCTTAGCCTTACAGGTTCATAATATTCCCCATGTGTCATAGAATTAGCTTTTTGTCTTAACTTGTGGCAATCCTCGTTTCATAGTGTATTTCACAATGTTCTTTAATCGACGAGGGTTGTTTGATAGGATTATGTTTTCATTTATATTTTTATTTAAATTTTGACTTAGATATTCTTAATTACAATTCACTAGTAAAATTACAGTCTAAGTAGTGAAGTTAGTCTCTTAGAGATGTTTTAATTTAAGAAATTGAAGGCTCAAATCGCAGTGAAAGAGGTTGCAACTTACATTTGTTTTGCAGGATATAGCATTTATGGCCTCCATCCCACCAGAATTAAAGATCAAAAGACGTGAAACCAGACATAGTAAACTGTCCAACTATTCAATTCTCGTGGTCCTGACGAGGTCCGACATTAACTATTTAACACCGGGGGGACTGTTCATTGACTGACTTAATTGTCAGGTGAAATCTGGTCCGAAAATTATTTATTTGTTACCTCTAAAATATTTAAGGTGAAAAAAAATCACAACCAACCATTAATTAGACAAAACATAATTTGAATAAATTACTTGAAAAATAAATAAATAATTTAAAATTCAATTGACGAATTCAATTCAATAATTTTAAGGTGCATATATTACTAACTATTGTCGTCTAAGTTGAATCCAGTTCAAAAACATGTAACTGTTATCTCTTTTCTTTCGTTAAATTACGATTGAGGTTAATGGATTACCGAGATTCAAATCTCCTCTGTTCTCACTTTGAATTATTGAAATGCGTATAGACGGGGTACTACTAGTAGGGGTTAGTTATCAACGCGAAAACACGAAAACAAGGAAAAGGACATGGGAAATGGAATATACCTCGCACATTCGGCATCAACAAAAAACGTGCATGTTATAAAACTTTAATAGTGGTCCTAATTTTTGACTACAGACATGAATACTTGCTTTTAATATGTACAGTATGATGTAGGGTTGGAAGGGGAAGGTTGTAAAAATTTTATACGTGATAGAGTATTAAACAATGCATAGATAACCTCAACAAAACAATAATACGACAGAACCTTAAAGTTAAGGCTAAAAGAGGTAACGTTATTAAATTTTACTTATGTGAACTAATAAATTTTTAACGCATATTTATATTACATTAGTAAAATTTAATTAAAAATTAAAAATTTTAAAAAAGTATAATAATTAATATAATAATTTTTAAATCATAAAAATTAAAATAATAATTTATAAAATTATAGGACTACTCGTTATATTAACCTAATGCAGACATGGGCCAAACGAAGGATAGCCACAAATTATTATCATCGGTCTAGGAATACGAGGAAAAGCCCATCAGAATGGCTTATAAATTCATAAAAAGTTAATATCATGTGAAATTTAGATGGCCCAAAATTTAGAAGCTCAGTGGCCACCTTTGTTATAATAATGGGGTGATTTAGTCAATTCACATTCTTATTATGGGCTCTCAAATTCTGGGGTTAATTTAGAATCATGTCCACTTACTAATAAAGATGTATCCAAAGGTCCCGTTTAACTTCAATGGTGTAGTTAACTTCAATAGTGTACCTAATTTGAAAGAGAAACGCACCGAAGAGCAAGAGCAAGTTAGCAACTCTTTCTCTTTGGCCAAACTTTAATCCACATAAAAGTAATTATTTTTTATAATAATCACGGTTCATTATCGAAATTAGTGGAACGCAAGAGGCAGATAATTAGTGAAACATTAGCTTACCTCCTGGGTAAAGTGGAGACTTTGGTCAAAGTACACGTAGTTAGAAAATTTGGAAAAAACATAAACCAGAAATTAGATTAAAATGTTTTTATATTTTTTAAAAATTAAATAGACTCACTAATGAACGTCATACACAAAATAACAGCCAATATAAGCTATTAAAGTACTTCCCTTACAAACCAGACAAACACTGCCTACAAAGCTTACAAAAGCAACAGAAGCAACAGATACCTGAACCTGAAGAGTTCAACAACCAAAAGCCTATCAGTAAAGCAACTTTAGTGAACACAAAGCTTCATAAAACACATTATAGACACAAGTATTTTGGACGCCCGGCGACAAAAAAGTAGGACCTATCTTATGAAGAAGAACTTCTCTAATCCATATTATTGCCTCCTACACGAAGGCATTGGCATCTCTGCTATCATCCCGAAAAATCTTTGCATTCCTTACTCTCCAAAAGTAGTAGATACAACAACAAAAAGCAACTTAAAAAACAATTTTATCTGACATCAAACTGGCCTTGCAGCTAGGCCATCCAAACCATGATGGCTTTATAGTCCTTAACAAGGCAAAAAGAATGAAATAGTTGTTGACTTCTTATCCATACATTATGTGAACATATTTTATATATTGTCAACAATGATTGCTCACAATCTTCAACTAATCTTTGTAGTTGTAAACATGTATAAATATCTCATTATAGTTGTAATTGAGTTATATAGAACAATTTATTCAATCTTCTCTTCTCTATTCTATTTCTTCACATGGTATTACAGACACGTTCATAGTAATGAGGTTATCTCTTTTGGATTCTTTTCCATTTGACAGTTTTTCAAGTTCTATGGTCACCAACTAGTTAATTTACAATAGTCCACTTTACATGATTTCTTTGGCTACTACATTATCCTTTTTCACAAATCTATATATACCAAATTCCTCCTCTGTTCCTCTAGATTAAAATGCTTCAAACGGAATCCAAAACGGAGGTCTAACGCTCCATCATGCGCAACCTAAAAAGCTAACATCACCAACCTATTTTCCAGAAGGTAAAAGATATAGTTTGCCTCCTAACGTTTTTAAAAAAATTTAAATTGCTCCATAACATTTTTGAAGGTATCACTTTATCCCTTAACGTTTGCAAAATAGTGCATTTTGCCCCCTAACTTTACAAATGATACACATTACCCCTTAACGTTTACAAAATGGTACAATTTATTCCCTTAATATTAATTCTGTTAAAATTTTATTAGATAAATGTTAATTTTCTCAATATTCTATAAATTAAATATTAACTAATCATTAAAAAAGCAATTAATAAAATTTTAATGAAATTAGTATTAAAGGGGTAATTTACACTATTTTGAAAATGTTAAGGGGTAAAATGCACTATTTTACAAATATTAAGGGCTAAAGTGATACCTTTAAAAACGTTAGAGGGAAATTTAAACCTTTTTTTGAAATGTTAGGGAGTAAATTGTATCTTTTTGCTTTTACAAAAATCTACAGAATTCAAGGAAGAAGAAACACAAAACGACGTCAATTCATCTAGTACAGTTTGATTCGGTTCAACTCTTGATCTGTTGACTTTATCTTTGACCAGTTGATTCATCCGCTTTTTAGCCAGTTTATTTTTAATTTAAATCGATTCCTAAGGTTTTGGGTGCTCTGAATCCATTTGTGAGGTCAAATTGGACAAATTCGAACTTTATATATAAGTTACACCATTTCAATATTTTAATCTCATTATGGATACCTCTAAATTTTCTCAATACATTCTCAATCCTATCAATGTTGTTTTTGATGGATCAAACTATGATTTGTTGACTGAAAAAATGTGTAGCTTTCTTAAAGGAAGGCTTCTTTGATGTATTGTTACTGAAGAAATACCTAAACCAATTAAAAGTGAAAATGAAGATGAAGAAAAATTTACAAATAGCTTAACATTTAGGGATGGAATAAATTATCAAATCCTAATATGGTTTCGAAAAACATGTGCTAAAGCGAGCGAACTTGACTTTCGGCGCTTTGATATAGCTAAGGAGGTATGAGATTTCTTAAATAATCAATATTCTATGTTGACGATTTAAATCCATTTCAACTTTATTAAAAACTTCTCATATGCAACAACAACAGGGCCAGACTATCCATAGCTATGTGTCAAAATTATAAAAACTATGGGACCACTTAACCCTTGGAAATTCAGTATGGTCTAGTCCCGATGCAGACACCATCTATACCAATCTCCGTGATCATCAATATATTTGGCAGTTGTTGATGACTATTCGCAATGAGTTTGAATTCATCTGCAATTCTCTTCTTTACAGAGTTTCCTTACTAACTCTTGATATTGTAGTCAAAGAATTAATCATTGAAGAAAGTAGATTCAATGCACTTTGTATGGAAAAGATTGTTCCTACTACAAATGTTGTTCTTACTACTCAAACATCCTATACTCAAAATCCTCAGAATCCAATTAAGAAATTATTTAAAGGATCTTGTGTCTACTACAAAAAATCTGGTCATCATATTTCTAATTATAGAAAATGACTTTGATAGAATTCTAGACAAAGTAATCATTCCAAGTCCATTCCATTTTCTTCTACTACAGCTGTTGTAATAAAGGGTTCAACAGAAAGTATATCTCCTAAATTCTCTTTAAAAGACCTTCAAGCTCTCCTTCAGTAACTTTAACCAGAGTCTGATACTGTTTCCTCTTCTACCCTATCTGTCACCTCAAGTAGTTCATTCTCATGATATTTTAATTCTATTTGTTGTAACCATATGACATCTAATTCTTCTATCTTTAAATCTTCCAAAACACCCTTTGTTCCACACATTGTTCATATTACTGATAACTTTACTATGTATGTTCAAAGTATCGGCACTACCCACACAGTTACATTAGCTTTATCTAACATATTTCTTGTTCCTAATCTTTCTTTAAATCATATTTCTGTTAGTTAATTATGCGACCTTGGTGTTAACTTATCATTTTCTAATTGTGGTTTTATTGTGCAGGATTAACAGACCGGTAAGATCCTTAGGGCATGGCGTAAGGTTGGATAACTATTTGAGCTGACTTCCTTGCATCTTTCTTTTAAGCTTACTATTGGTGTCGTCACTTCTCATATTTGGCATTCCCGTTTTGGTCATCCTTCTAATACCAGGTTAAGCTCCTTAGTTTCTAATGGCTCATTAGGATATGTTAAAGCTGAACATTTTGATTCTGTTTCTTATCAATTCTCCAAAAGTCATGCTTTACCTTTTTCTATAAATGATTCTATTTCCTTAGCACCTTTTGATATGATTCATTCTAACATTAGGGGTCTTGCTCCTCACGATACTATAGGTGGCCTTAGATATTATTTCATTTTCATGGATGATTTCTCTCGCTCCATATGGATTTATCTTATGTAAAATAGATCTAAATTATTTTGTATCTGCTCTCATTTTGCTAACATAATTTAGACTCAATTTTCTTGTAAAATTAAAGTATTCTGTATTGATAATGCAAAAGAATATAGAGATACACGTTTCTCTCAATTTCTTGCCAATCAAGTTACTATTATTCAAAGGTCTTGTCTAAGTACCTCTCAACAAAATGGTCGAGACAAACGTAAACATAGACACATTTTTAATACTATTCGAGCTCTCTTTATATCTTCATCCTGTCCAGATGCATTTTGGGGAGAAGCTGCCCTTACTGCTGTTTACACCATAAATCGACTTCCATCCCTTGTTATTGGTAACATCTCTCCTTATGAATGCTTATTTAACCGTGTTCCTAATTACCAAAACCTTAAAGTCTTTGATTATGTTTGTTTTGTTCTTTGACAACCTCATGAGTATACCAAATTGGAACCACGAGCACAGTTGTGTTGTTTCTTAAGATATGATATAAAACACAAGGGGTTTAGATGTTGGAATCCTTTATTACAAAGGCTTCATATCTCTCATTATGTAACCTTCTAGGAACATAAAATGTTTTCAAGTTTTTCACAATTTCGAGTCAGTGAGCCTCCTCTTCCATTCTTCTCTGACCCTATCATATCTTTTTTTCAGGATATTTTTCTTGCAGGTCCCTCTAATAGCTCACACAGTCCCACCCCACCTTCGCCTGATCTTATTGTGTCTCCTCTAACTGTGGATCTTCCCAGTGCTCCATATGATCCTTCTCTACCTCCACAATTCCCTATTCATCATACTGATTTTGTAAGTTAACTTTTTGTCTGTCTTCATGATTTCCATATTTATTCTACTATTGTCTCTTTATATGAACCTCATACCTATAGCGAGACTAGTTTTAATCTTTATTTAAGCACTCAATGACAAGAGAACTTCAGGCTCTCACTAGTACAAATACTTGGGATTTGGTTGACTTACCTCTAGATAAATTACTTGTTATTTGTAAATAGTTTACAAAATCAAGACTCGAGCTGATGGGTCTATTGAACGATACAAAGCTCGACTTGCTACAAATGGTTTCACACAAGAGTATGGTATTAACTATGAAGAGACATTTACTCCAGTAGCCTGCTTGACCTCAGTCTATAGTCATAGCTGCTAGAAAAGTTAGAAGTTATTTCAAATGGATGTTTAAAATGCCTTTCTCAATGGTGAACTTATAGAGGAAGTATACATGAAGCCTCCTCCTAGGTATGATCATCTTCCACATAAAGTGTATCATTTTCGCAAAGTCTTGTACAACCTTAAACAGGCTCTTAGAGCCTGGTTTGTGAAATTCAGCTTAACCAGTGGCTGTCTTAATTTTCAGTCCAGTCCTTATGATCATTCTTTATTTCTTTGCCATACTGATCAAGGAGGATGACATGATAATAATAGGTGATGACATATAGCGTATCTCTAATCTACAATCCTTTCTCCGACAATAATTTGAAATGAAAGATCTTGGCAATCTCAGTTATTTTTTAAGCCTTGAAGTATCATCTGATGACACAGGTTACTACTTATCTCAAGTAAGTATACTACTGATTTCATCTCTTGTGTTGGGATTATCGATGGTAAAACTGATACTACTCCACTTGACCCCAACGATCATCTTTCTATTATTGATGAGACTTTT
>JAOXYD010228309.1:0-18215 GCA_028565735.1 Pinacopodium congolense
TTGTGTTTACTTTATTATTGCTTGATATTGGCTTAAAGTTTGTCTTTCATTTAGGTTGAATTTTGGTTTAAAGATTGCATATTGTTTAAATTGGCCTAAGGAGTTTAAAGTGTTTTAATTCCGCAAGAAAGTTTTAAACACTCAATTCACCCCTCTCTTGGGTGCCCTAGGGCTAACAGGTTTAAAATAATTTACACATAATGCTTAGTATCAATCAGTGGCTTTATAAGTTTAAAGCATCAAAGAATTGCAATCAAGCCATGTAATGTATCAAAAATCATAAACATGATAAGAACAATTCACTAATTTTTCCCAAACACACACTATGTGAATAATCATCTAAATTTGATCTTTTGAGATTTGGGAGATGATAAAAATGAGATAATACATATATCTTCGATAATTATAATCAAAACATAAGTTAAATATTGATGGAAAATCTTAAGAACATAATCAATAACACTAGTTCCACATTTAAAGCCTAGGTTACAATGAAATCCCCTAAATTTTAGGTATTCAATGCAAAGAATGAGTACATATATTGATGATTTGGCACAAAACTTTTGAATTGATGCACAAAAACTACTTTAGGAGGTTAATCTGTGTTTAGAAGACTTGAGAAGATCAATATTTTCACCCAAAGAGGATACTTTGGGTTTGGAAGATGTGAAAGGATTAATATTTTCACCCAATCTCTATTATAAGGCCTCTATAAATCATTCACAATCGAAATCATTCGTAATTAACATAAATCTAGAAACCAAATTTAACAAGAAATCCTAAGTGACTTAAAACACATAATCACATGAAAAAAATAGTCAAATGAAACAAATCATCATGCAAAATTAAATGCAACTTCTTTTAAGAACTAAAATAGAAAATAATAAAATAGATGAAATAACATTGGGTTGCCTCCCATCAAGTACTTCTTTAAGGTCTTTTAGCTGGACCTTAAGGTTAAAGAATTATGATTCTCTTTCTTAATCCAAATCTTTAGCCAATCTCTTTAAATACATAATGGCTCACCAAAACTTTATATGTTGTTAAACCTACATTGCAATATTTCCTCATACCTTCTTTAAGTTATGTGAGATACCTTGATCCTTGGTGCCTAATATCTTACCTACAGTCAGAAATTTGATACCAACCAAATCAATGCAAAAAGGTAGTTGATGTTCTTTCTTTTTAATTGTAACATCAATAGCTTCTTTCATGTCCTTATCCACATTAAATATGAACTACACCTCAATTGTTGTTCATTTTTTTTATCTCGCTCTCTTAGCTTTACTTTCATAATAGTAGGCACATTTGCTTGCTCTAATTCTATAACTAGTTCTGCTAGTTTCGTAACTTATGTTGCCAAGATATGTAGGGAAGTCTTTACGCTTTTGAATCAAGCTTTTGTCGTATATATGAATTTTACTAATAATCTTCTCAATCTCTATTCCTCCTTTTGTTGAATTATTTGCTCAATTTATGTTGTTAAGTTATGGATAGAGGTCTCTATGTCTTCGAACTAAGAGTCTCTTGTTGATTGAATAATAGTCCTTTAACCTCGATTCTTCTTCCTATTATTGATAATAATTTAATAGAGGTTACTCGTAATTAACTCGAATCAATCCATACAGCATTGCAAGTGATGCTACAATGGTTATTACAAATCATTCCATTTATTCTCCACCTATTTATCAAGACTCCTTGATCATCTGGCCACTAGTAGTCCTGCCAATGATTACTTTGCCATGAAATTTTGTTAACTGCTTGCACTTTAAAGCTCTATACATAAGATTAAAACATATATATATATATATATATAATTGAACGTAAGAAGCAATATAAAGAAAAGAAATATGGTTAGTTTAGTAAAGATCACAATTTCTTACTATTCAAAGACAATCCTTAAGAACGATGTTAAAAATTTGATATTGTTTGTGCCTACAATCTCAAATTTGTAAATAAAATAAACCCAATCTCAAAGTAACCAATACTAAGAGCATGTAAATTGGCAAGTTTGCCTATCATGTCATAGTAGAGCTTAACTAGAGTTTAGATTGTTAATCCCATAAGGAATGGATTAGATTACAATAATACTCTTTCTCTACTATCTAACTTATTTAATTGGTTAATTGATTAATTGATTAACTTAATTAAACTAACAACTAACTAAGATTTCAAACGCAAATTCACTAAGATTTATAAGCAGTCAAAGAATTTAGGATCTAGATAGTTAATCCCCATAAGGCATGCTCCTGTTAATTGTTCAACTTTAATTCAACGGATTATCCATATTTGATTAGTTCAAAGTTTCTTTTAAGTGATTTATACTCTATCTCAATTTATGAAATTCCTATCCATCTAGATAAATCGAGCAAAATATCAATTAGAAGCATCAATTCAATCTATGGAATCGATTATTTTGATTATATTTGCACTTAATCCAGAAATCTTATGTAAGTCTATATTTAAATCTTTAAGCAAGATTCATTACCTATGGGAAAATCTATTCATATGTATGATCTCTTAATCTAAATACATGAATTAAATAATTGGAATTGACCTTTACATTCACATGGCAATCAAAAAGCCAATTTCTTTAATCCTATAGACAAATCTAAGACAAAATTTGAAAATTCAACATTGAATCAAAGGAACAACATCAACCATCACATCTTAGGGCTCATAAATATCTAGATCCTACAAGAACTTAGTTCCTAAATATATCAAAAGAAATAAAATAATCAAAGAATATATAAGGATTGGAAAGCTCATTCTTATAATGCTTGATCCTTGAATCTTCAATAGCTAGGGCTAGAAATTAATCTTTATCTTTAATCTCTCGATGTTTTGGTCAAATTATTATCCTCAAATTTTTTTTCTAAAATATCGAATATTGCTTAAGAATAGCCCTTGTTCTCTTGGTGGAGACTCTAGGCTTCCAAGGATTAAAAAAATAAGAAAAAACTAAGAAAATGCTTAAATAGGGAGGCTAGCCTGATGGCCATGTGTTCCCTACTTCCTCCTTTTCTCTTGGTGTTTTCCTAATGAATTCTCCATGGTTTGTTCCATAGCTATTATCTTGAGTGTGGAACTCAATGATTTCATGTTTTTCACCCTTCTTTTGATTCCACTACTCATCTAACTCCTAATGTGCATCAAATTTCTCACTAAAGAACTATAAAAATATATACGTTCACCAAAATCATTATAAGCAACATCTTATTAAAAAATTAACCAATTATGTATCAAATTTACAAGAATTAAACCTCAAACCTAAGATTACAATAATGAAAATATGCCTAAAAAATTTATAGATTGGACGCTATTAGTATCCTAGGCATGAATCATATATTTACTCAAATATGCCCATGTAAACTATACCAATAGTTTTTTGGATAGGAAGAGCACATCTAACATTTTCCAATTCTTAGGAATCACATTAGGGTCTTGGTTTAGTGAAGAGTAATATTAGGTATATTTTAACTGTAGAAGCAAAGTATGTAACAATCAATAGTTGTTATAGACAAGTGCTTTAGCTTAGATAATAACTTAAAGATTATGACATAGAGGTTAATACGATCCATATTAGGTTTGATAATACTAGTGCTATATGCCTAACCAAGAATCCAATTTAACATTTTAGAACTAAGCACATTGAGATAAGGTAACATTTGATTAGAGATCATGTGAAAAATAGAGACATTGAAATTAGATTTGCTAATAGACAACATCAATTAGCTGATATCTTTACCAAACCAATGAATGAGGATAGGTTTTGCATGATTTAGGCATGATTGATGGTAAGACAATTTGAAAATTTTGTATATTTATGCAGGCTTTTTTTCCTTTGATGTGATCTCGTTTATAAAAATTGGCTTTAGGATAATTGATACTCTCTTCAATTCTTTAATAAAATTTTGATGATGTTAAAAAATAGGAGAAATTTATGTAAAATTTATATGATATCAAATGTTTTATACAGGGGGAGTCAAATTTTTAAACAATATTTGTGTTTATATTTTTCATTTTTAATTAAAATTTGAACCATATTTGTACTTATGTTTTTCATTTTAACATATAATATGTGAATTATGTACTTTTGATGATATAAAGGAATAATATAAGTTAATATGAAATTTAGATGCAAAATATGTATAATATATGTTTTAAATGCACTTTGGTATCCCCTTTATGCTTTGTTACCACAAAATGAATTGATAATTCAAGTGGAGTATCATTTATATGATGATTATATGTAATGTCCAGATTTATGAAAAAGCTTATGGTTTAATAAGGATAATAAATCTGCTAATGATCAACCTTTTAGAAAATTTTCACTTCAGAATCCAACCTTTAGAAATTTTCAATTTAGCGATCAATCTTTTAAATCTCGTTTAACTTAAGTAAAAAGATGCTCTTGTTAATTTTTTGCTAAAGCTTTTAACAAAGCCTAAAACATAGACATCCACGTGGCAAAAAATGCACGCATATACATCTACATGCAAACCTTATCACTAACCAATCTTTAAAAATATTAAATGTAGTGAATATTTTTATAATTTTTTAATTCAGTGTCCAATTTAAAATTTTTTTAATGTAGTGATTAACTTTTTTCAAATTTGTTCAAATCAAGTTAAAATTATTTTTTTCTTTAAACAAATAACAAGTAATTAATACATCGATATTTTATTACGAAGTGTTGTGTAACGTCTTCTAAATTTAGTTAACAAATATTTAATTATATATTAAACTTTGTTTGAAACGATATTTAAGATTTAGACTTCATAAATCTTTGACCTTAAGGAAATAATTCATGAATAAATCTTTAAAATTAAATATATAGTAACCACAAAATATCTTTTATAAATAAATTTATATTTAAGGATTTATTATTGTTTTATAGAAAAAGAATAGATATAAATATAAAAAAACTTATTCTTTCAAAAGATTGAAAATTTTTCTGTTGAAAAAAAATCAATGTATGACCTCATTATAAGTTTTTTAAAATTTTTAAAGAATTTTATTTGATAATTTATTTAATATTTTTAATACTTCAACCAATTAGGAGAATTTATTTGAAAATTTTCATACCTCATGAATTTAACCTTTTATAATATATATATGAAATAGAAATTTCTAAAAATATTATTTTTCTTATAGAAGAAGATAAAATTAAATTGAACTATTTTCAATTTTAATTATTACATTAATTCTTTTTTATTAATTCCTAAAATTAATCTATTCTAAATATTTTCTATTATTCTATTCATTAATTTTACATTGATAATATGATACTTTCAATTGCAAAAAGTTCAATGTATGATTTTTTTTCTTTTATTGAGGCCATACATTGAAATTTTTTAATCAAATAATTTTTAATCTTTTAAAGGAATAAATTTTTGTTGTATTTATATCTATTCTTTGTTATAAATCAATAATATATCCTTAATTTTAAATTTATTTATAAATATTTTTTCTACTATATGTGTAATTTAAAAGATTTATTCATGAATTATTTCCTTCAAATTAAATACTTATCAAGTCTAAATCTCATATATTCTTTGAAAAAGAGTTTAATATGTAATTAAATATTTGTTAACTAAAATTAGAAGTTATTAAATAATAATTTCTAATAAAATATTGGTATAATAATCAAATCTTTTTTTATAAAGAAAAAAACTAATTTCAACACTATTTAAACAAATTTTAAAAATTTGATCGCTAAGTTGAAAACTTCTAAAGACTAGAAAATGAAGTGAAAATTTTTTAAAATTTTTTCACTAAATTGAAAATTTTTAAAGGCTGATCAATGATATGGTTTTAGATATGGATATTCATTTATGCATTTTTTACTACATTATTGTCCACATGTTATGCTCCGTTACATGCGATGGTAAAAAATTAAGTAAGTCTACCTTTTCACCTTATTTAAATGAGTTTTAAAAAATTAATCATTAAATTGAAATCTTTTAAGGACATTGAAGTGAAAAAATCTTTAAAAGTTGGTCAATAGAAGATTTATTATTCCTAGTTTAATATGATTGGCTTTGAATATATTTTTACCTCTAATATCATAAGCTTTGTCATTATCAAAAAAGGAAATGTTATTTTCTTAAAATTAATGAAAGGAAATTGTTAAACCAAAGGAGGTACCAATCTTAGTTTTAATGATGATAAAATATGATTTTTATTAATGGTTTTCTTTATGGTGTAAGGCTTTAAAGATAAGTATATTTGGTGTTAAGTTAAAGTGGAAACTTTGGACTTGAAGACCATAATTGATAAAAATGCAAGATAAAGCATTTTGGAATCTTCAAGACCTACAGATAAGTTGTTTAAACTTGGTTTTAAATTTTACTTGAAACTTTGATAACCATATGAGTTCAAATTGCACTTGTATTGCATATAGAGCAAAATTTGTATTTAAGTTAGTTGAAAAATCATGGCAATTGAAACAATCTTAGAAATTATTTTGAAACTTGTGTAAAAAATTTTTGAAGTAAAATAAAGGTTTTGAAATGTTTAAGAATGGTTTAAATTTAGTTTTGAAAAGAATTATTTCAAAATGAGCTTAATTTATCATAAATCAAGACAAAATTTGTTTTTGAGCTATATTGTAATATTTTGGTATGCAAAATTACTCTAGAGAAGTTTAAAAACTTATGCTAATTGATTTGAAAATGAAAAAAAATGGTTTTGAGATGTAAATTTTCGAATTATGAACTTTTGCATTACAAGGTTTCAAGTAAGATTAGTCGACCACTAGTTGATTGAATGACCAAGAAAAAAATTAATGGCTATTTTTAGCGTTAAGTAAAATAGTTCATTTTTCATCTCTAATGGCTAGTAAATGTATCTTATCTTATAACATATATAAATGAGATTACTAAATGTTGTTAAAGATTCTTTTTGAACTTTCATGAGTGTTTTAAGTGTAAAAAGTGATCAATGCTTGTTTTTTGCTTCCATCTTGATTCTTTGTGGTGTTAACTAGAAGTTCTCATTTTTGTGTTCTCAATCCAACGAAATTTGATTTGGGGTTTGTTTATAAGGCTTTCAACAAGGTTCTCACTCATACATCTCATCTTGAAAATTATTTGAGCATTTGATTATTGAAATTCAAGCAAACATCTTTAAGATGTAATTGGATTTGTTTAAAGGAGTTTTTGATTTGTTAGGATTGGGATTCATTCAAAAAAAAATTTTCTCGAAAAATATTTGTGCAAGAATTTTCTTCACCTTTCAAAAAGCATATTAGGTTTGCAAGGATTTCTTTTCACACAAAAAAGACTAATTTTAGTGAAATTTCCAGTTTAAAGTTAGAGAGTGGACGTAATTTACAGTATTTCTAGTCGAACCACTATAAAAATTTAGTTGGTCTACTCGCTATTCCCTTACTCCTCATATTTATTGCTTAGGTACTTTGGCTAGATTTATATTGTGATAATTAGTATCATCATACATATTATATAGGATGAATTGTACGGTAAATGTTGCATATAACATAAAATTGATTTAAGTAGTATCTTAGAAAAATTTTAAACATCCAATTCACTCATTTCTCATCTGTGCCTTTAGAACTTACATAATTCATACTACATTTAACTACTACAAACTAGGCTCATCTAGAGAATAGGTTATAAGTATGATTAAAAGATAGTAATTTTTATATGAGATAACTTTGGTAATATCATGTTTAATGATTAATTATATAACCATAATAATGAAGTAATTCACAAATATATAGGTAATGTTTCATTTGAGTTCCTCGTAATCAAAACGATTCAATGAATTTATTTTTTTAATAAACATCTACATATTTGTTTAAATGTCTCTATACTTTAAATTATGAGATAAATTACTTTCTTCATAAAAAATATACCTTATGCGAATCTTATTATTTCATCAATACGCATTCTTAATAAAATTAGGACTAGGAATAATTGAAAAATAATACAATTATAATCTAATTATCATTTCCAATCGTTTAGTAATTATTTTAAATACCTCATCTTCATTATTAATTTTAAACATACTTAATAAAAAATATATAAATATATATAAAAAATTTATTAAATAAATTTATAATTTTCCATCCATATATTTACAATCATGTGATTAAGTGTAAGTACAAAAAAATAAATAATGGCACTTATTAGTTCTTCAATTTTGGTACAGTAGCATGGTTATGTCATTCTGCAATATAACATAATTTTCAACTTATCACAGTGAAGTTAGAAGTTTTGGATGCTAATTACAATAAAACTTAAAGGGTCTTTGTTAAAAATTGTGCTTTTTATTTTTAAAAATAAAAAAACTAAGGAAAAAACTTGTTTTCTATATTCTATTTTGGTTCTTCTATTTTCAAAATTAGAAAAATAAAAATAAAAATAGAGAAATAAAAAAGATTGTGTTTTTTCATGTGTTAAAAATAAATTTTTTATATTAAATAATTGACATAATCTATTAACTAATACATACTTTTAAAGTGTATAAAAGTATTTTTGTTTAAGAATTTAAACTTATGTTATATTTAGTTATCATTACTAAATTAGTTTTCAATCATAAATTTCAACTAAATAAGTTTATTTTTCAAATTTTTATTATAAATGTCAATCAAAGCATATTTTTATTTTTGAAGAAAATCATATACTAAAAAATAAAAAAAAATTTAAAAGTACAAAAAATGAAAAGTGATCCCAAATAATTCCTTATTAATTCTTTAATAAACCTTTCGGTTGCATATTAGAAAATGCTTTTTTTATTAAAGTTTAAATTTGGAAAAAATTTAAAAAATTTCCGTTTACCAAGATAGAAAAAAGATTAACTTGGAAGGGCTTTACAAAGCAAATGATTCACAAAATGTCAAACCTTCTAAAAAAACATTTTAAAAAAATGTTCCTTTCGTTTCTACTTTTACGTCCGGAGAGGCATTGAATGGGTCTTAAAAGAGTAACCGTCAAAAGGGTATCAAGTGGCAATAGCCATATAAAGTTAGAAACACATGGGCGGCAATTTCCAATTTCACTTTTCACGTCAGATTTTCCCACCATTAAGGTTGCTTTATTAATCAATTGATGACATTATTTCAAAACAAATGTGGTTTTGCAGGTGAAGGATGAGAAGTGACACAGCCATTAATTAACAAACTGTCTACGATAAGACTTGACTAAATCTAAAGCACGATTGATGATAATTTGGGCTATGACTTTTGTTTAAGAGCCACCAGACACCACTTCTTACACCAACCAGTAATGTGAAAATTTGGCAGTTGAAAACCAGACACTTGAACCATGATGTGATGATTTGACATCCAAAATACTAGTAGAACTTGTGAAAAAGAAGCATAATACACGGTATTGAAAATAAGTTGATACTTTTCTATCCTCATCATCACCAGGTACAAATCGTCAATTTTTACAAAAACAAAGAGCTTGAGTAGGGCCGGTTTCTTTTATCGGAAAAGTGAGGTTCTGAAAGAATACAAAGCCCCCGCTGTACCAATTCCTCCGAGGAATGATTTTAATGAAGAATTGTATGCATCGACAATATTTTCTCTCATCTATCTTTCCCTTTCAGCAGACATAAAACTGTTTGAAAGGCACCGAGAAGATTCAACTCATTAATCAAATCTATGGGCGCGGATCTAATTTAACAAGTTTGGTAGTCATATTTAGTAATTAAAATGGGGTGAATTAAGTTCTTTAAAACTTTCTTAATTAATATTATCTAATTTTACAAACTTTCTAAACAAATATGTGAAGTTTAATAAACAATTGAATAAACAATATGCAGCAATATAAAACTTGAAAATAAAAGAATAAAGATAAGAAGGTAAAAACTAATAAATTCATAATGATTTGTTGCCAATCTCTACATCGATATCTTCTCTCTAACATTTTATTTAGTATTTTGCTATATCATAGTAACTTGTAAAATAATTGATCATTTTTTTCAAGATTTTATAATGACGTTCACAATTTATCAATTAACAAGCTCAGAATTCTTTAAAAATACATTTAATAAGTATCTCATTTAGATCACAAACATGTTTAAGAAGGCTCATAAAATACTTGAAAATGTACGCATAAAAGATAATACTAAACTAAGAGACGATTCTACCTTTATTTTGATGATAATAAAATAATTTCACTAATGTATTTGTAGAGTTTGCTGTATTTTTTGAGATAGATTTGAAGAAAACAAGTCTTGAAGTGTATGGTGAAAACTTGGAATGCATGAATGTAAAGCCTTAAAGTCAAAGACTTTGCTTAAAGTTTATGAAATATGTGGAAATATTGAAGACCAAAGTTGATAGAAGAGAAGTCTTAAAAACGATCTTAAAGATTAAAGATAGAAAATCAAGTTCAAGAATATAATTTGATAAGATGTTAAAACTGAGTATTTATGTAAGTCTACTCTTTGGTCTTACCATAAGTTAAAAGAGCCCAATCATGTATAAGTATTCATATTTAGTATTTGTAAATAAGAAACATAATCAAGAGATTTTGTATGTGTTTAATATGTGTGAAAAACTCTTGATGTGTGGTTGAATACATGTATGATATTGGATGAATATATGTGTTGAATAAATTAATTTAAAGGATGAATTAATAAATAAATTGATATGATTAATGATTTGGCAAATTAGTTATGTTGGCATTAATTTTATGATTAAGTATTGACTTGTACGAATTGGATAAAGATTGTTTAAACTGATTATGTATGTGATGGTATAAAGTGAATGAAATTGATTAGATTAATGTGTTAAGGAAATTTGATGAGTTGAATGAATTTGATTGTGTTGAATTGTATAAATTGTGTTTGTTATTAATTGAAATGTGTTAAAATATGTTGGATTAGGTTAAGAAGAGAATTGGATTAAGTTTAGATGGAATTGAGCTTGTTTGGGCCAAAGAAGTCCCAATGTATTGAAGGTCGATTGACTAAATGGAATATATCGATTGACTGACTCTAGGCATTCAATCAACTGATTGTGCTAAAAATGTTGCATAACGTTGGTAACTGTCAGATTTTCCATCAATAAAAATAATAAATGTTATGGATCATTAAGTAACGGCCATAAATGTGTATAAGGCCTTAAGATGTGTATAAATATGTGTTGTCCATATGGTTTTTATATCCAAGAAATATTGAAAGTCTTCATTCATTAAAATTGGGTATTCTTGAGCTTGTCTGTGAGTTTATAATATAGGTTTGTGTATATTTGGAAGTAGAGTGTTGCATTTTATTCATAAGAATTGTGTGAGCCCTTATACACTTTAATGAGTCAAGAGCGGCTATTTTGTTAGGTGTAGTGAGAAGGGTGTTTGTAAGAAGTGAATTTGAGAGTATTATAAGGGTAATTCTTAAGCCATGAAAAAGAATAAGCTTATTCTTGAGTCATAAAAGAAGAGTATTGAGAGCTTATCCGTTACCCTTAGAAAAGAGAGTAATAGCTTATTGGTGAGTTCATAGCAAACTACCAAATAATAATACATAACTAAACCTAACTATGTAGCTAGGGAGAGCTAAGGTCAAACCATAAGGAACTAGAATGTTAATGTTATTCCAAATGTTGCAAAGAAAAAGAAAATAAGAACCCCTAACGACGATGAAAGTTAAACTAAGGTAAGATGAAAATAGCGCAATCAAGAGACAAACATAAAATAAAGCATGAAAAGGGATTGCTAATAATAATAATAATAATAATAATAACAATAAAACAAATCGGGATAGTGGATAAAAGATGTTCTAGCTAAGGTGCTAGCTTATAGGTTTAAACAAGCTTTCAAATTTTCATTTCCTCTAACTTCAGTAAATCTAACAAATTCTAAAGATTCCCCTATCTTCCCTATAAGTTAGAATGAGCTCTCTAGATTTAATAGTGAAGATGTATTAGGTACTGAGAAATGATTAACTTAGGCTACTAACTTGCAAGGTCGAAAAGTGTAACCTGAAGGTATAGAACCCTAGACTAGTTGGTTAAGTATCGTAACAAAACCAACTAACCTATTTCTACCTTTAGGAAATTGTCAAGGATAATTACGTATCCCTTACTCAATCCTAGCATTCAAATTAGGAAATTACTTAAAGGGTGATCAAGCTTAGAAGCCACTCCTAATCCATATCATTTAACCAAAGTCCCAAAACCAACCTAGTCTATAAGCGCCAAATCAATTCAAACTCAATCACATGCTCAAAAATGATTGTCCCATTATCTCTCCTATACCTTCAAACCCTTAGGAATTTAGCCATACATATTTAAATAAACTAAAATAAAGATTAAACAAGTGCAATTCATAATTAATTAAATAAAAATAAGGTTGGAAAATTTAAAACACCAAAAGAAAAACACAATTAAACACTTAAATTATCTCAAACTTAAGCTAACTATGCTATTAATTAATTAGCTAAAATCTAATTCAACAAAACTTAACTTAATACTCTAAAAAAAATTCTAGCATATATAAATGGAGCAAACATTGATTGATATCCTAAAAACATGCATAATTCCTAACTATCAAGGATAGATTGACAAAAGACAATAAGAATAAATGCAAACCTATTAAATAACACTTCACACAACTTAATATTTAACAAAGACAAACCTGAAAATATAAAACCCAAAGCTTAAACAAGTAAAATATAGGCTGGAAATTTGAAAATAAAAAGCCATTCATATATAAATAAACATTGTTCCAATCATTCACAATAAGTTAAACTATGACTTATAAATAAACAACCCAATGTTATTACCTAAGAAAAGATTAAAGCAAAGAACCAAATAGCTTAGCATTCGGTCTTATGAAAAAAGCATGAAACCAATGAAATAAAAGCAACATTCGAATAAGACCAAAACAAAAAAGTGAAAAGAGAAAAGAAAGGCTAAGCTAGCGAAATAATAAGCTAAATAAGGAATAGTGCAAAAATTAAAACTAAATAAAAAAAGGAGGAAAAGGGCTAAGAAATTTCTTACACGTTGTTTGCTTCCACCTCCTACATTTTGATGTTTTTATCAGAAGCCGTCCACTGCTTGGTTAGGAAAGCTTGATCTGCCCTTACTAAAGATGAAGCCTCTCCTCTCTAACAACAAGTCTCTTGTCGTCCTTCTTAGGAAAGTGTTTTGAAGCTTTAATTTCCAAGTGTCCAAGAAGCAAAAAATGCTGCCCACCATTCTTTCCAAGCCAAGCTCTTCAATGTTTCTATCTTATTCTCCTTGAGCTTTGTTACTGCCGTCTCCCATCTTATAAAAATGCTTAATTTCTAAGAGTTTAAACATGACAAATGCCACCCACAATTCTTTTGCCAAACAATTGCCTTATTTTTTTTTGTCTCTTACTTCCATTCCTAAGGCTTCGTGTTTGCAAGCTATGAAAACTTTTTATCCTTCATCTAAAAATGTGGCACTCCTCCGTTAAAGCTCTCTAAAATGTAGCTCTTCGTTAAACTCTCCACATTAAACAATACGCTACTTCTCTGATGCATTTCATGTCAAAGCAAGCCACATGACAACCCATTTCAACCCAAAGCTCTTGTCTTTTTTAAACATTTGAGCTGTCATTTTTTAAGGAAAGCATCTCCACACTTAAACGATTTTGCTACTGCGTTTTTGGCAAGAGCAAGTCACATTGACTTGCTCTTGTCTAGCTTATTTTTCTTTTCTCAAAATTGAGGAACCTTAGGCTTTGTTCTCCTGTTTCAATTCATTTTCTTCTAAATCTTCATACTTTGATACAAATGTTGTGTTTAGAGATTAAACCTATCATTAAACACAAAATAACACAAATTGAGTACTTTTATATCAAATATAGGAATGAATTCAAATTAAATAACTTCTAAAAAATTAACTAAATCCATTCCTATCACTTATTTCTTAGTCTTGAAAAAAAGAGTGAAGGTTATCCTTAAGTCTTGAAAAAAGAATGTAATATTAACATTGCATTTTTTATTGCAATAGTGCAAAAATCTTAATAAGTGGTGTTGAGGATGAGATATTAGGGAAAGTAGACCGCTCCAAACTAGGATAAATCATTTGTATCTCTCTTCCTTACTTTTTTAATTTTAATTTTAATTTAATTATTTAATTTATTATTATTGTTTAAATTGATAAATTAGAACTATTATTTAGCTTTCACATTTAAATAAATAGGTAAAAAATTAGGTTGTGTAACTTAGAAGAATTTTTAAATACCTAATTCATCCTCCCTATTAGGTGCCATATAGGGCTAAAAATTAGTATAGGAGCTTAGATCTCATATTGGTATGATTCTAACAAATTAATGAGCAAAGATATGTGGCATTTAGTTTAGTATACCCCATTTGTTTAACAAAAATAATTTTAGAGATTCAAAAATTAAAATGAAAATTTATTTTTTAATTATAAAAGAATTTTTTTTGAAAAATAATAGAAAATGGTCTATGTACACCTTTAAAGCCATAGAAAATGTGACACTCAAAGACATATTAAAATTGGATAATATTAAGAACAAGCTTATTTTGTTTAATTATAAAGTTATAGATTTTTTTTGTCTACCATAAGTGTAAAAGTATTTGAAAAAATTACATCGAGATGTGAAAGTGATTAAGAAATATGACATGTATTAGAGCAAATCTATCAAGATGAAGGAGAGGAAAGCGAGCACGAAGAAGTAGCCTACTTATGTTTTGTAGATGATAAGGTACATATGCCATAAATCATTGTAATAATGATGTGCCTTTGTATTCCAAATATCATAATAGTGATGATGAATGCAATGTAAAATATACTTGTGAAGAATTGTTAGAACTTATAGAATCTTTGGAAAGGAAAAAAAAGAAGTTGCATGATAATTATAACAAAACTTTGAAATTGCTTAATGAATGTAGATTAGAAAATAGGAAGCCTAGAAAAGAAACAGAATCAAAGAATGAAATTGAATGTGAAATGAAAAAATTCATAGAAGAAAATAGAGCTTTAAAGAATAAATTAGAATTGATTAATGTAGATGGTTATGAACTTAAAATGAGAGAGGAAAATGCATCACTTAGAATTAATATAGATTCCCTTAAGGATTTATTTGCTAAATTCACTAAAGATAATAAGAAATTAGAAAACATATTGAGTGTCAAAAAGTTGTAAATGATAGACATGGTTTAGGTTATGTTAGCCATAATGGACCTTCCTTTAGTATGACTAATTTGTTAAAGGAAAGAACCTAGAGGAATAAGAACCTAGACCATCCATTAAAAATGTTTATAGGCCTTCATTATATAGCCCTCATCATAGGAAGCATCATCATGCATTCTTTTATGCATCAAGACCATCATGTAGAAAAACTGTTTATATGATAAAAAGAGATGTAATTGCTTTACACGTTATCAAAATGATGCATAATGTGTATATGTCTAAAAGGAGATATAATTTCTTTACATGTTATCAAAATGATGCATATAAGCCTTTTACTTTATATAGTCCTATAAATGTTTCTAGAAATATGTACTATGCTTATAATAGACCATTAAATGTTCTTAATGCATATTCTAGACAAGAATTTCATCAAAGAAAAATGTTTAGTCCTAGAAATGCAAATAGAAACAACATGAGACATTATTATCATTCACATGTTGCATATAGGAGTTTTAATGATTCTAGACCAAGACATATTAATGGAAATTGTTAGGCCTTAGTTTTAATGTACTTTTTTAATCTCAATTTAATCTAATATTAAGACACATTGCTTCCAAATTGATGTTAAAGTTCTTTGTTTATAAGGGTTGTATAATACAGATGCAAGCTAAAAAGTGGATAAAATCTAAATAATTTAGTAAAAATATTAGTTTGCAGGAATTAAATGGCACCTTTATAGCCCACCTTTTTACTCTTTCATAGCCTGCTATTTGAGTCGTTATGTTAAGAAAAACATAGGGGGTTAAATGGCACAGTTTTACTCTCTTTTAAGTTCCATTTTAGTACTTGATGAGATATTTTCAGCTAGAAATTGCTCTCCATTTGCTGCAACTTATGCCAACTTGTCCTAGACATATACAAGAAGCCTTAAAGATCAATTTTACAATAGTTAGGATAGATTTGAATGGAGAATTCAAATCAAACATCAGATTCTCTTCTTCTATCCTTAGTTTTTAGGTTTTTCTTTTCTAGCCTTTGTAGATTTTAATTTTAGGTTTTTTTAAGGATTCAAGGGAGTTGATTCATATGTTAGGAGGTTGTCTATAATTTTGTATCATCATTTGGTGCTTCCTAAAAATTAAATCTATTGTTTTATGTCTTTTTGTTCATATATATGTAAGACCACAGGCTGCCTTTATTTGATATGAAATTTCTTCTTTATTTATGATGTTTTTAGATGAATCTTAACTAAGGATGGGTTTTTGAATGCCTTTAATGACTTTATAGCACATGGTTGGATAATAATCTTTGTTTATTTTAGATCTTAAAGCATATCTCAACTTGATCACGTAGGATATGAGCTTAGATGATTAAGTAAAGGACCAATCTCTTAATTTATTGGAAAATCCATAAATAACATGATTTTAATCAATACTTGACCATTGATTGGTCAATCATAGGGGTACTAATCTTAAATATGGAATTTAGGATTAGAAACTTCTTAAGCTTTGAGCCTATTTCCTATTAATTTATGAGTAGACCAAACCATGAACTAAGGGAAGTTAGAGAAAAGGCAATGACTTGACCATACCTTTTTCTTGATTTAATGGAGGCCCTATATTAGAAATTGAATTCATTTCATAACTAAATTAACTCATTTAGACCTAGTCCTTAACCATTTAATCAATTAGTAATCTTTAGACAATTTGGAGTTCACTTGCAAAGATGGAAGCTTTTTAGTTCCTTTTAGTTAAATTAATCCTTAGTTTTAAGACATGAGTTCCCTTAGATAATTAGACTCCAATTGCCTTAGTAGTCAAAAAAATAAATTCTTTATGGGTTAAACATTCTGGAGTCTTAAATGTGCTTCACTTTATTACTTACGATCGATACACTGTCGTTATGTTGATTTAGATTTGAATTGGAATTGCATGTGAATTTATTGATTAATTTCAGGATAATTAGTTATACCAAATCAATCTAGAAAGTGTTTGGTGTTGTTTACCAGGGAACTGACTATTGTGTGATACTAAAAATACATTGGTGTCAATTACTCTAGGGTGTATATATTGTTTATATCATGTGCTTTGCATTTTCTTGCTTGTTTTCTATGTTCTTTGTTTTTGTGTTTCTTTTCTATTTGCTTTGTGTTTTGAAGTATCTTTAAGTGCCTAGTTTCTAGTCATTGAAAAGATGTGGGGGCGATATGATCCTTGGCAAAAAAGCCAATGGTATGATCCAAAAGAAGCTAGTCAATAGGCAAACCATGATGTATATCATGAATTGTTTGCGTTTGATCATTCATCCTTTTACCCTAATTATGTATGGCATCATTCATCTCATGTTGAACCATCTTTTACTCTCAGTCAATAATTTCATTTTCAAAGTCATCATGAACCAAATTATAGGCCACCTTATGAACCTTCTTTTGATCATGAGCTTATAACTGCAACATTAATTGAAATGAAGGATTTAATAAGGGAGCTTAAGAAAATGCATTCACTTGTACAAGAAAGTGGGGTTAAGGACAAATTTCGTTTAGAAATGCATATAGAGTCCCAAGTGGAACATTTAGAAACATTAATTAGAAAGTATTCTTCATGTCAATTCCATGAAGTAGGTTAGCACCTATTCATATGCATAATCTTACTTAAGAGTTTTCAAATTCTTTTGAGCATAATGTTGATGACAGTTTTGTGTGCATGAATGATGAAAAAGCCCTTGAAACTAATGAAATTTTAGGTGCACCATTAAATGAGTATATGGTTGAATTAGATATTATTAATGAAGAATATGTTTATGAATTAGATCACCATAACTCAATGGATTTTAATTTTTAACAAGGTGACATGCATGTGTTGCGTTAGTTAGGTGACTTTAAAATGACGGGTGATTTTGAAACGATTTTACTTTAAAAACCAATGTACTTTTAAGGCAAGTGCACTTATCGCAAAAGTAATAAAGTGGAGTATATTTAAGACTCTGAGTGTCTAACCCACGGGGATAAAGATACTTAATTACCAGGTTGATTAGATTACAATTATTTAGGTAAAATTTAGAGAAATTGATTAAAAATTGGAAAAGGCTTAAAATTGACTACTTTGGCTTA